>BGPT01001223.1:138269-183953 GCA_003297045.1 Symbiodinium sp. clade C Y103 | reverse complement strand
CCCAAAGGCTGGTAGTGGAAGTCCTTAATAAACAAATTGATTGGTCGTCCAACTTCAATCCTTTCAGAGATCTCATATTGCCGGAGGATGTCTATGATGGGCATCGGAATTTCACCAGGATCTCTACTCCCCATGGCCAATTCGCAGCGAACGGCTGACCAGCACAACCACTGGGCGGTTTNATGGGCATCGGAATTTCACCAGGATCTCTACTCCCCATGGCCAATTCGCAGCGAACGGCTGACCAGCACAACCACTGGGCGGTTTGGGCCTATGTGCTCCTGAAATTCAGGCAAGTTTGGGGGATCAGCTGCGAAGTCTATCCAGTCTATCCTCGGATGCATCTGGTACTTTATGTAGCTACCCTTGGAGAAAAAGGACAAATCTTTTCAGTGGAAAAAGTTGTGAAACACGCACGTTGATGGGAAATATGCAAAGTTGTATAGTGGTTTGTGGTTTCAACCACCCTGAAACATATTTGTCACTGCGGACCATCCTCCTAAATAATCCAGCGTTGAAAATAAAGAATACGTAAATACTCAAAACCACCGACAGGGCAAAGTACAGCCACGCATAGATAAACCAAACAAACCTATAGGATCCTATAGGTTTAGCAAGGTTTACGCAGATCCATCACCCATCATATGGCCTGTGGCTGTGGCAGCAGCCCCAACGATATCAATGGCCGATTCCAAGAAATATAACATGTACCTGGTCTGGCTGGGAGTTTGGCAGGATTGAAAACACATGTTTGAATGTATTGAGAAACTCAATCCAGTATTGAGTCCCAGATCAATCCATCATCAACATTCACGTATCACATCAATGTTGATATGGTAGATGAAAACAAGAAAACTGGATGGCTAATGATGGCTATACGAAATGGATCAGGTTTCTGGAGGCCCAAACATAAGATAGTTTGCGACTAAGCATGGCCAGTCAATCTGTGGTCCAAACCGCTACATGTCAAGTTCCCGGCCCGACAGATTGAACACCTCAAAATTTGACTGCCACCCTGTGAGCTCAAAGAAACGCGTGCTGTGTTTCATGAAAGTGACTGAACATCTCGCCGGTGGAACCAGTGGGCATGACCATTTCCAGAGCCTCCCATCGAACTGTTTTCAGGAGGCTAGTGCACGGTTTTGGTTATTGTTGGGAACTGAACCATCTGTGTTGTGGAAACAATATGTTTTCCCATCCTCAGAATCAGTTGGTTTTAACGGTTTATAATAAACCCATCTGAGTACAGATATCTCCATCACAAACCCTAACCCTGACAATCCCAGGAAATGTGAAAAACCCAATAATTTTCACCATACCCCACTTCCCCAATTTGATCCAAATTCACCATTTGGGTTTACCTCATTATCCAAGTCGAAATCCCATTCTGTATCTTAGTGATCAACAGGTCAATAGCATCAAAAAATGCGATTATCCCATATTGATCCCTAGAGTACTGTATATTCCATTGTCGTCCTATAAGTACTGTATTAACATGTATTCATCGATTATCAGTCATTGGTATCCCAGATGTAAATATGTTTTAATGATGTTAACATATGTTAACATGGTATAATCAACCATTCAAAACTTACTTGTGCTTAGCAGGGAATGAGGGAATGACCTATAATAACCATTAATAATCATTCCATTCCCATCCATTCCCCCATTCCCTACTAAGCACCAGTAAGAAAACGATGTTATTGTTCAAAATCACCAGCCATTTCTGTTGCATCCCATTTTGTCAGATCCCCGAGGCTGTCGGCACTCCTTCGATTTGGCTTTCAGGGAGCCAAACATCAATGGCCTCTCGCTGATTCAGCCGCTTTTTGTGACCCCAAAAAATGTGGGTTTTGTCGCCGAAAACTTCGGTTAAATCCATAGAATCGGCCAAATCACAGTGGTTTAATATAGATTCCCCTATTGGATTATTGTAATCACCAGTATATTGGGTAGTAGAATCCCCGAACTAATCATCCAGCAACCAAGGTTTTGAACACTGCTCATGTGGCTTTTGTAAGTCTGTTCTCCTTATTCTTTAATGTATTTGATGGCTAATACAAATGGACAAATACCCCCAAAAGGATGGAGATTCATGGGAAGATTCCACCCATCCCAGGTGCTTGGCTTGATACTAAAAGGATTGACATCGCTGTGGCAAAATCTAGTGCCGGCAACAAAACAGAAGTTCTGCCCCTTGTCATTTTCGATTTACACATGTCATTCTACAGCAACACTTGCAGCGTCAGCAGTTCTAGGACTCTAGGAAGCTCTCACATTACTCATCAAACGTTGTTGATTCTCACTTGTACCTCCAGAATGGCCTCTGGTGTCATCAAACGTGGCTTGCTGGACAATTCACCAGTTCGAACCATTTAGTTTGACGATTTTCCCTCTAAGACCTCCATTTATATGTATATATAATATATAATATATAATATATAATATATGATATATTATATATTATATATCATATATAATATATAATATATAATATATAATATATAATATATATGATATATGATATATAATATATAATATATAATATATAATATATAATATATAATATATAATATATATGATATATGATATACATAATATACATAATATAATATATATAATATATATATATACACATTTTGATCTTGGATTTCCCTGCTAACCACGTTCGATTACCAGAGGTAAGTCTGGACTGTACTCCGCAGATCGCTCCGACCTGCTGCGCGGCTGAAGAATCACCACGGGAGACTCCTGCAGGGAAGCAACTATTGGACAACTATTGGATAATTATTGTGTACCCTCCGAGTAGGTCAAACATGGCTGGCTGGGAAATCCTCGATTCAATGAAGGTTTTACTAGGAAAATATGGGAAAATCATTTATACATGAGAAGATATCCATTGCCACGTTTGATTACCGGAACGTAACTGTTATTCAATTCTTGTCCAATTCAGGAAACACAGATGGACATGGTTTGAAAGAGGGTCCACTATACCTTGAACAAGTTTGTAACTCTGGAGATCTAGTAAACATATGCAAGCATCACACTTGCTCGCTGTACATCCATATCTTATACATCAACTTTCGAATGGCCTTGAACAAACAGCTATACTACATAAGGTCAGAAAATGTCTGAGACCTGATTTTTCCAGCCTCAGCTCCCCTCCGTCCCAACACCTTCTCGTGTGAGGGGTTCTTGACGGAAGGGGAAGATGGCAGACCTCAAAATGCTCTGGCATTCCGCACGACAAAGGTTCACTAAACATGTCTCAGTTTGATGGTTTTGGGTGTCCTTGAAGAGACCTTCGCATCACTCGTAGAGAAGGGGTTGGGGAAGTACTGTCATGTACCCAATGTTTGAAAGCTGTTCATATAGGATCAAACTGACCCAAAAAGGTGAACACACACAGAGAAAAACGTATCAAAAACATGCACGTGTCTGATGAATGGCATAGAAGCCCAAAGCTGAAACACACATTTCTGTCCAGAATCTCAAAAGGTCAAGTGACATGAAAGGGTGTGAGCTTGTAGCGAAATCAAGAACTGCAGCCCTATTAGAAGGTGCACTCCACTCTTAGAAGGCCCAACCCCACCTAGAAGTAGCATATACCCCCGAATAGCTGAGGTTTCAGTCGGATAACTGGGCTGAGAATTAAGCCGATCCCTTTCCAGCACCTTTGTTTTTGAGGCACATGTTCGGGGGTTCTCCATTCCGTCGCAGGCTTTATCCATTTTTCCCCATTGAAGTTGTAACGATTGGACGTAACATAAGTCACCCCGTTTGGAATGTTTTGAGGCAAACCCATATGGGTGTGTCTGAAAATAGGTTATACCTCCAATTCCAATAGATTATTATCATTTTCCCTATTCAAATGGCCATTTCAGGATATCCTCTATCTTCAGACAAACCCCTATTTCATACTCTATTGTTGCTGATATACCCCATTTTATCCGATGATCTCCCATCTCATGGTTGTTTTTTTGATGGCCACGTCTAACTCAACCTGCCATCCTCTCACCCCTTTTTTCGAGGTCTCGCCACCCCAGTTTTGGACCAAAGTGGACAAATCCAAGAACTTCCAAGAACAACACCTTACCCTCCGATGTCATCAGACGTGATTGGCTGCAAAATCCCGAACCAAATCCGAGGTTTATAGAAAATCATCGAACCAAATGAGAGATTGTCCAATGCACGTGTGATGACCCTGGAGGATAGTTTGTCCAACCATTTTGTCGCAGTGTTGGGCATTTGTACATATATACACCGTATATATATATATACGGTGTATATATATATATATTCCATTATATACATTCCTATTGTATCTCCCATTAATATCCAATAACCATCCAGTCGGTCCATCCTGTCCCATTCACTTCCATGAATCCCCATGTAAATAAACCTCAAACCCGCTTAAACCACCATCTTTAAACCCCATTGACCGCCATGAAACACGATTAAACCCTATTTCACCTGCTGCTGGCCCCCATTAGTGCTGAGTCTGCCCTATGCTAAGCGCCCGACCTGTCTCGCGAGCATCAACCTGTGCTCTCGGAGTTGTGTGCAGTGGATCTCTAACTCTATAGTGATTGGTCAAAAACCATAGCAAATGATGCGAAAAGTGGGATTTAACCTCAAAACATGGTGGATTTAATCATGAGAATCGGGGAATCAATCAACAGATATGACATGCAATGGACTGGTGTAAGGAAAGATGTACGGTCCAAATATGAATGTTGAAACCATGTTGTTTCAACTGAATACAGTGTTTTCCTGTTTCAATTGTCTCATCATCCAATTCTGGGAATGGTTTTAACTTAGCTACATGGTATTTTTAGTAGTATTACGACGGGTATAAAGGTTTCATTATGGAAGTGGCTGATGAAAATTGTATAAAAGTAAAATAAAGTACCAATACCCCACTTGCAACATGGTTTAGATGAGATAACCTCAGTGAGGGGACCTCTTGAATCGTAGATTGTGTCTCACTTACGATTCCTGGACGCTAATCCTGGTACTATCCCCTCCAAGCACCCAAGCCATGAGGGGCCAGAAGTTCCTCCGCTGGAATTCAGAGGGCCTTGGGTCTGCCGAAGGCATCTTTTGCAGCACGCAGGTACCTCCCAGCTGCGATCATCCACACTTCAAACCGGATCCTCTGGGCACACTTTTTGAAGAACAACAAATATAAGAACTGCCAAGGGCAAATCGATGTCAAAACGATCAAAAACGATCAAAACGATGTCAAAACCCTAAAGACCCCCTGGTTTTCACACTCAACTAGCTGGATGTTCTGGATGTTCATCCCCGAATGATGGATTTGTTCTGGAGCTCTTGAGCCATTGTCATTTTTTTTCCAGCAAACCAAGACGAAACAAGTGAAGCGGAAGTCCCAACAACTGGACATATATCAAATTGGCTCTAAACCCAAGGTGATTTCCCCTACAAGTGTCAATTGAGGCATTCACGCGTTCCCAAATGGTGGAACACCGCTGGCATCCATGTTATATAGATACTGCCTGAAAAAACAACACCATCCTTGCTGGCTTTTTTGGCCAAAGAAACCTTGTTTTTGATGGTTGAACAGTTAAACCCCAATCTTGGATGGTTAAAACCCCACGTCCAATAGTCAAAACATGTCAAAAACATTTTTGATTGTTAAACCTCCGCTGTTGATGGGTAAAACCACGTTTTGCTTGGGAGAGTCTTTGTCTTTGATGATGAGCTCACCCTTTTTTTCCTTCGTCTGTCCAAGTTCATCATCGATTCTGTCCATGTGCCGCTGCTAAGCCCAACCAGAGTGGCTGGAAGCGGGTGAAACTTGGCCAAGCGCAGCGATTTTCATCTCCAGGACTACCACTTTGGCAACTCTGCAATCTTAAAAAAAAAAAAACGACTTTGGCATGTGACAGTTGGTGCTTCAGCAACAGCCCATTTTCGCGACATGGACGTAAATTGATGCATCTCAATCATTTTGAATATTGCAGCATAGCCTAAGGTCACTTGAAGCAAAACCCATTTGAACGTTTCCGATCAGTTGCCGTCGGGATCTTGCCATACCCCATCGCCGTTTCACACTCTGCAGGACCTACTGCGGTGTCTCCGCGCGGTGCACGAGGTTGTCGGTCGCACGTCCGGCGCTCAGCGATGCCAGGCTTGACATGGATCAATCCCTGGCAACAGCGATGTTGCCATGGTCAAGTTCAATGGGATTCATGTGGGTCATCCCATATCATTGGATTCTTCACAGCGGTCACAGCTATATATATATATACATATTATTATTATTATTACTATTATCATTATTATTATTATTGTTGTTATTATTATTATTATTTTTATTATTATTATTATTATTACTATTATTATTATCATTAATGGATTGATGACCATTCCACCAATCTAAGCACTTCACCAAAGTTGTGACCGTGCCGCATATAAGCCATTGACAAAATCAATTGATGAGGTAATTATGAGCAAACTTGGACATGGTTCCATGGATGGAATTTCCATCAACAAACATATGTCTAAAAACCGCTAATGCCTAGATTCATGTGATTTCATTTGAGTTTGTCTGAACATAGGCTACCCGGCTACCCAAACATTATCAGGTCATATTCATATCACGATTTTCAATCTCAAATACCATCAAGTATCCATGTTGGGAAAATTGCCCAGGACAAACCCATGTGGTTTCCAACCTTCACAGGGTTTCCCAACTGACCCCGCCTGGTAGGAGGGACTGATGGAATAAATCGTCCAGTTCGGTCGAAGACCTTGGAGCATTCCAGGAACACCCCACCCGTTTTCTCTTAGTCACCTTGGAAAAGATTCAGAATGTGGACATGTACCAAAAAAAAACATTACTAAAATGGGAACATCATTGAAAATCCCATATCCTATCCACTTCAGGATGATTGTATATCCATGTATCCATATAGCCATATAACCAAACCAAATATATACAAATGGAATCAACTGGAGATATCCATACTATATACATATACAATCATATACATATCCCCTCACACCTTGATATGGAGATGTTCACCAGCTGCAGCAGAAATCTGGAAGCCCTGACAGCTTTCGGTAGCATCTCCCCCATACGATCCTTCCAACTGTCACTGTGTCAAGCTGACACACCCTGGGCTTCCGAACGTAGCTAACCTGCCATGCCGCACTGAATTTGAGGATTGAAGCAGCTACCAGTTCGTGCTGACTTCGTGTTGTTTCCATTGGTTCTGAAGCTAGATACACCTACAGCCTACATCATCATCATCATCATCATCATCATCATCATCATCTTCATCATCATCACCACCATCATCATCATCATCATCATCATCATCATCATACGTTATATGAATGTACATACATTGCATGACACAGTACACATTATACATTAGACGTTACACATTACACATTGCACATTACACATTGCCCATGACATGTTACATGTTACATGTTGCATATTACACATTGCATATGATGTATTACATGTTTCAGGTTGGCTGTTTCACATCACATGTTTCATATTGGATATTACATGTTACAGATACATTTACATATTATACCTTTGATAGAAATCATTAGAATATAGGACATATCACAGTGAAAGCCCTCTACCAGTAATAAATGGTTATAAATGGACTTATCATCCCGTCAATGGGGTGACTTACTGACTTGTAACTGGTGAAGGGCCATAACTGCAGGAAACCTACATGGCTATGAGTCAAAACCCAGAAACTTTAATCAGAAAGAGTAGTCATAGGTTTTGACCCATCTCCACATTAAAAAGCATTAGAAAACATTAGACATCATTAGAAATCATTCGACATCATTAGAAAACATTAGAATACATTAGCATACATGAGATATCTATGGAAACCTATGGACATCGGTTTTTGTTCATCAAACAAAAACGCACCTTGAGGCGAGCTCCAGCGCCCACCAGCCAGTCGCGGATGAAGTCATCCGTCCCCTTCTTGTTCTCCTGAACTCGATACGAGACGTGAGCAGTGCTCAAAATCCGATTGGATATGATAGTGAACTCTAGCTCACTTAATTCTTGGTAATTGGATAATAGATGAAAATAGTATAATTCATGGTGTGGATGGTAACTACTTTATTATCAAACATCGATATAACTGATATAATAATAATATGATAATCCACCATTATAAACTATAGACTATAGGTTTAAAATGCTTTCTATGATAAACTGTTGCAATATCATCCATCATATCCAAACAAAATGATCCTTGATATCACATCACTACACATATTTACGGAAAACAGTCAATCAGGACAAAATCTAGTAGTTCACAAAGCTGATAGTTGCCCTCACGATTTGCATCGTTTACATTCATTTACCTTCGTGGCGACGTCCATGAAATGTCGCCAAATGCCAAATGGTTTCTGTACATTGAATCTAGATTCATATTCCATTTCATCCCATTTCATCCCATTGATCTCACCATAAAATCACCATAAAATCAGCAGTTCCCCATCACCAGGAGCTGGTCCGTCATCTTGACCACCCTGGTCCCTCTGTCCTGGTGCTTCCAGTCTCGGTAGTTGTCGTTGTCAACCAGCTGGCAGCCATAACCTGGAGGCAGAAACGCGCCAGGGACTGTGGACTGAGATTTTCGGAGAAAAAAATGCGAAGAAAGTCGACGACTCTAGAATGTCACGGAATTCGAGTAATTTTCGAAAATATGACTTAGCGTAAATAGGTGTAAATAAGTCTAATAAACATTTGACTGTTGGGATTCTAATTCTCAAAAAGAGTCAGTTACTTCGACTCTATTTTGGAAAAAAATGCCAATATCTATGTCATTGTTTCCTTTGTGTATTCCTGCATTCCTTTGAAAAAAGCTGCGAAAAAAAGGGGATATCCGGGGCATTCAGCAGGAGTTCCAGATCCCCTGCTGGAGCTTGGAAGAGATAAGTTTAATTGTGGGGTACTGTACCATTTAAGTATTGGATGAAATGCCTATTGGGGGATTACCCCCTAGTTTTCATAAACCATGGTTATCCATGTTTATTAATCCAGGGTTGACACTACTGGAGAAAAAACCTGGAGAGTCTATTTTCTAGCCACATTTCTTCGCAAGTTTGGGTCACACTTAAGAAGTATAGTTGAGACTCGACAAAAAAAAAAACAATATGGGTTTCGCATCACAAGCCTCAGCCATTGTATGGTTCAATGATAACCACCAGGAATAACAACCCCACGAACTGTTCAATCATACAATGTATTCCATCAATGTATGATCCAACAACTATGGTTCAATATACAATTCCATCAGTATTGTTCTGTATTGTTTGATGGAAATGATGGAACTTCAACCAACCACCAGCTTGGTGAGCCGTTTGACAAAGGACAGGTATACGGGGCTACCGACCTGGGTGGTTGAATCATATATGAGATGCGCCCAAAAAAACAAACGAACTGAATCGTTGAGCCACCCCCCTAAAAAGTGGTTGAAAATGCTGCAAAAAATCAAACCACGAACCAGATATCGTATTGTTCAAGAATTGAATCAGTATGTGTGAAAGATAGCACGCATGTCTGAGCAATGTACTGAAAGTTCTGGATGTTTTCGCAATGAACAAGCAGATTCCTCTGAACTTTGCGTCGCGTTTCACAAACAGCTTTGGGGTGGCCCTTCGGGGATGATGAACCTCACTACTTGCTGGTAGAAACCCCAGGAAGCGCAAGTGGTAAAGGTTCACCCGTTGCTTGCAACTGGACTATGTATCCCGATCCAAACTGAACTGACTCACTTTTGAGCTGCGGACGATTCCCCTAACCGTTTGCATCATTTGCAGGGCCCCACTCGTACCACGTAAAATTGGCAAAAAATCTCTGAGCAGTCCAGCGCATGGCCAATCGAATGGTGAACCTCAGTCTGACTCAGCAAATGGGGAGGCTTCGAATACGCAGAATGAGATATGATATGTATGTGTATATACATGTGAATCATGGTCCAATGTATGATGTAATTGTGTACAAGTATGTACCGGTTCTGTGTATATACACATATACTAATACTATCGTCATCCTACAATTCACTGAGTTCCAGTGTGCACAGGACACTGGAACTAAGTGTCCTGTTATCCATATCTCATGCAAACCACAAGCGTTTGCACCTAGAGTTGTCTAGTACAAGTATAGTAATCACTCTACTTGAAGTATAATAATTCATGATAATTCACCAACCTGAAAATAGCGGTTATCATACGGCCAGTTTGAAATGATTCCCCGAATCACCATCATTCCAGTGACGGAAAACGACATCAGAATCAAATTCATCCAGAATACTGAGTTGGTTATATATATATATATATATATCCAGTTATATCCCCATTGCACCCAAGAATGGTAAGCTAAATTCCCTATTGTTACCTTGCAGGAATCTCCTATTCTTATTTTGTGTCTCTGCATCCCCTTCCAAAATGGATCGCTATGGCATGCGATAGCTATATCAAATCATGGTGAAATTCATCACCAATCAAACATTAAATAATGGGATATATATATATGTATATATTGAATTTCTATGGGGACATTGAATATCAGGTGTATATATATATATGTAATATAAACTACAGAATGTGTGTATGTAATCGCTAATGGAATATCATGGTTTTTTCTGGTGACATGGGGTTGAACATGGTTGAACTACATTACCCTGGAACAACCATAAAATAAAGATCATAAAGCAGCTTTCTGAAAGCGGTCCCATGCAAGTCTGCGGCCAAGGAACAGGTCATCGGTATCACCT
Organism: Symbiodinium sp. clade C Y103; assembly: GCA_003297045.1. Taxonomy (NCBI): domain Eukaryota; class Dinophyceae; order Suessiales; family Symbiodiniaceae; genus Cladocopium; species Cladocopium sp. clade C. The sequence continues at coordinate 173,163 of BGPT01001223.1, read as the reverse complement.
CAGCATGGTGAGCACGGCAACTCCGCTGCATGGGGTGCAACAACATCACAATTCAGAAGAGTTCGGGTTCTCAGATTTCACCCAGGTCAGTTTTCTGAGGTCTTGAAAACGTGAACTGATTTCTGAACCGATTTCTTCCAAAAAAAGTGGGCTTTCGAAAATGATTTGAAGCTTTCATCTCATCCAAGGGAGAACAAGAAGTCATTTGGGATGATAATTGTTGGGTGTTTGAAACCACAAAGCAATCCTTACGCGGCAAAACGGCACCCAACCAACAATCAATGATGAGAATTAATGCAGAAATTTCCATATGTGTCCTCAAAAAATGGTGCAACATGGTGCAGCAAGTCTTGAGGAAAATATCTCGAAAAATCATGTGTCCCAGCATTTCTCCATCATTTTCCCAGCACTTCTCCATCTTCCCCCGCAAGTCCATCTTCGTTTCCGGAACCGAGGTGCGTTGATCGTCCACCACTGGGCACACAATGACTCTGCTCTTCAGGTCATCCGGCACTGGTGACAGGACGGCCGTCCTGCGCACAGGACCGGTCAAAGCTGAAGAGGGGCTGATGATTGGGTCCCTGTACCTACCAGATCTAGCAGTGCATGGTTGACTATGAGATCAAGTATAAGTCTATGATTACTTATAAGATTCATATTATAAGATAAACTGTAAGACTATAAGTGGTGTCAGATTGTGAGATAGGAAAACAACGGGAGTAAGAGATGATGATGGACTGACAGTTTGAATGCAATCATGGTCAGTCACCCAATAGTGGCAGGTTGGAAACACGTTTGACCAGTACTTGAAAAGTTGCAGATCGAGTGATTGGCAAATGTAACCCGTGACCCTGGGAAAATTGTTGAGTCATCCATAAGATGGTCCCACTGCTTTTGACCAGACCATATACTCCAATAATATATCCAATGATTCCCATCAAGAGTTCATAAATGGAAACTTGTCCCATCTCTTCGAATCTTTGAAAATCTCTTTGAATCGCATCAGGGATCAGCTGGATCGGAAGTTCCCCGTCCTGTTCTTGCAGACCCCCTGCGGTTTCAGTCCGTGGCTTTCGTAGTACTGAAAAGCCCTGGGCGTCCGTGGCGTGACCGGTTCCTAGGATCCAAGCTGAGCCCTTTAGTTCAGTATTCCTCCAAAATTCTCAGGACACAATGTGAGATCCCCAAACCTTGCAGAGTTTAAAGATCTTCATTCTGAAAAAAGATCTTCAAAGTATTTCTGCTCTGAAAGTTTTGGTTACGCTACACTCGTGATTCAGCATGCATTTTGATTTGCCAATACTGTGTGCGTCTCAATTGTGCTTTCTGTTGCCTAAATCGAGCTGCCGCAAGAAACTGTCGTTTAGAAAATCGTTAAACAAAAAATGATCCGCGACGCCTTCCCGGGGTACCCATTGACCCATTCTTGGCACCTTCGTACGCCTTCCCACATGAAACCTCTCTTGCTGCCGCCTGCTGGGCTTGGCGTTTTCCCCATTTTTTTGGGGGTGGGGTAACATTGAACAAAGCTGACGAGGGTTGCCATATAGTACACTAACCTTTAATGGTTTCTAATGTAGGTGTTTACCTTTTTGGGTGGCTGCCATACTCAATTCAAGAATCATAGAAGCAAAGTGCGTCGAAGGGGGATATGGCCCACAAACAAGGACCACGGTTGCTGTGACCATCCAACACCTAACATATGACCCTGTCCTTACATGCATTTCTCTGAAAATATAGGATGCTTGCATCCAATGGTTAATCATCATTGTCATTCACTTTCCCTATGAAAACTGCTAGGTATAACCCATCTTGAAACACACCCAGACCATGGTTTCACAACTTTCCAGCCACGGAGAGCGAGGATCACCCAGGATCGACATGGTGTCCTGTATCCGTAAGCTGTGCAGCGTACAATTGCTTTCGACCTCGGCGCAGAAGTACCCAAAAGGGCCCTTGCTGAAGGACCATAGAATGGGCTGAACTTGGCAGTGAGACAATGGGTTCCAAAACCAGCAAACAATGGTACAAACACATAATATATATATATATATATAAATATGTGTAAATGATTATAGTCATCCTAGAGCAGATTAGAATATGGAATGTTCCACAAATCTTTACTAAAATATTTGGGGAATTTTATTGAAAAAAGACATGGTCTGTCTACTTCAGGATGATTGTATATACAAATATATATATATATACAAATATTGAACAATCCCTTCCCGCTATTACTAAACCCCCCCCCAAATATCCCCAAATAACAAAAACTAGGGTCCGTCTTCAATTTCGGAAAATTTGAGGTTGGCCAATTTGACTTTTAATTGATCCCCTCTAGAAAACAATTAAAAAATTAAGGTACCATTCTAAGGTTTCACTCCCTAAGAATAACAACTAGTCAACCCCGCGGTGTTTTTTATTGGGGTCCGTCAGTTAAAACCAAAAATTTTAGTCTTTCTTAATAAGGTTTATAAATCAATATTCGGGGAACCTTCGGAATCCAATTTGTGGCACTTTTTTAATTTGATTTTGAAAAGGAAATTAATTGATTTTGAAATCGAAAAAAAATACTAAGGTTTCTAACTTACTATTAGGGGTCCGCTAATATTAAATACCCCCTAATAATAAAAACTACCCGAGGTGTTTACTATTTAGGGGGGGCGGGGGGTTTAGTATTAGGGGGAAAGGATTATGCATGCAACATGCTCGTTGATCTCGGAGCCCTGTTTTTTGGGCTCTGGGAAACATCACCCTGTGTCTGTCGCCAACTCCTACACCCTGCAACCAAGATGCTCTCACAAAAGACTGTCCCGACGTTGGCGCAGTTAATCACCACCTGGGCACTGTGGGTCAGCCCGGAGAATCCCGGGAGTTCAAGCATGCTCCCAACACCCCAGGTTCGGGGGTGGGGAAATATAGAGCTATGGGGTAAAGTGGCGAAGTTCCCCTCTTGTGGACATTTACCAAGAGTGGAGCAACATGGCCAAGCCTGAGGGTTTTTTGTCTTGAACGCAGACGCACCCGCGCCATTTTTGGTTAGCTAAACCCAGCTCGGGGATCAAGGCAATCAATCGCTAAGGTAGACGGATACCGATCCCTTTCCCGATTGAATGAGGACTTGTGAGAAAAAATGAGGATCCAAAGACAAACGAATATCACATCTGAATCTACTTTCAGTAAAATTGTGGATTGAAATAAAGGTTTCATGGTAATATGATGTAATATGATGTAATATGAGTGTTTAGACTGAAAAAAATTAAAACTGAATACCCGCCTAGAAATCATGGTTTTGTAAAGTTTAGTATTGAATCATGGTTTGGCAAAGCCTTGTACTGGATGTGATCCATGAATTTTGGTCCCATCTTGCGGTGGTATTTAATATAACCCTCTAGTAATCGAACGTGGCTGCCTGAAGAAAACATTTCTGTATAGATGAGGTTCCCGGCTATAAACCTCCATTTATAATCATTTATAGACATGTAATGATATATATAATATATATATATACACATCTTTACAGTGAATTTTCCAGCCAGCCACATTTGATTACCAGAGGGTAGGGGAAATTGGACGATTGCGAAAAAGAAAGGGTCATTGGTACACAATGGCCTTTGCATCAGCCAAGTAGGTAGTTTCAAACACATCATGGTTGGTCTCATACCCCATTCCTTTGGAGTAAAAAAAACAATTCATAAGAAAAAATACATATGAAACTCTATTCAGCCCCATTAAATATCAATTGAACCTGATCTTTCATATTTTCCAGTTCTAGATTCTAGTACTGTAGTTCTACTCTCATTAAATTGCGGTCTATATCCCCATGAATGCACTTTTTTGGGGGGGCGTCCCGGCACGGAAAGAGGCGCTTTTTCACCCAAGACACTGTCCTCGGTGTCTTTTGTGCCGAAGCTTCCTCTGCAAGGTCATGAGCAGTGGCGAAACAGGCGAACAGGATACCCAAAATAAACCCACACAAAGAACACTTTCTACATATCTCTTGTATTCAAACATCTAATTTCATCTTGGAAACATATCTTGGAGTTCTAGGAAGTTTGTCTTGAATGGAGATACAAACCAATCGGCCCAAACAATCCCACTCAGAAGGATGAACGAACTTTTGAACCAACTGTTTGCAATTCTAGAGGTTGTTTGCTCTAGAAAAAAAAACACTACAAAACTCCAACTTCCCAAAATCTGCCGCAAAAAAAAATGTCAGCAGTCAACAACTTCATCCACAGTCGCATATAGCAACCTCCTGGTATGTGAATCATCCACCAGTGATATCTGAAGGCTGCTATGCCGGGTCTCAACCCTTGTTCTGTGGAATTTTGCCTAAAGGGATCCTGAATGCTGGAACACCACACGCACCATGCAGGGACCATTTCTTTTTCTTTCCTCAAGTTCCACAGCAAATCCAACTCTCTTTTGGCTGTCGCCACTTTTTTCACACTGCTGGTTTCAATCAATCTTCGGAACCAGCCAAAATCTGGGTTTGAAAATGGGGCACCCCGAAATCCACTGCTTAATCATATATTTGCTATTATTTGCTTATATTTTTCTATTATTTGCAAGCAATATCTTTGGGGAATAGACCCCATTTGCAGACACACCCAACAGCTCCATTAAGCCCCAATATATAAGCCTGATGCAACCCGATTAATCCCCATCAAACCCTATATCAATTGTGGGTGTATATCTCGCTTAATCGCCCCGTATGTTGCTTCTCAACAGGAATTTCAGACACACCCAACCTCTGATGGTTCATGTTCAATTCCAACCTTTGCAGGTTGGTTTACCCTTCGGTGTCCTCAAAGATGGCTAGCTGGAAACTCCCCGAACGAAATGGAGGTTTTAGCTCGTGTTGGGAACATGGTCGAAGTAAATATTAGGGACTTTCCAGCCACGTTTGGATTACCAGAGGCTAGTCCTGGCCACTTCAACCCACCAACTGCCTGTGGTCGATCTCGGATCCCATTCTTTGGGTCGTCCAAATGGTCTTCCTTGGGAGCCTCCCTCGTCAGGTTGCGCACGGGCTGCACGACTTCTTCTCTGACCTGGGTCTGAGGTGTAAATTTAAAATGATGGTAATGTTTAGGACTGATGGTTTCGTAAAGTTTCTATCTTTTTGGGGGGTCGAACTTTTCTATCTATGGAAATGGCTTATCTTTCCACTGGATAGAGTATCCAGCATGACGGTATAACATACTATAACAATGGAAATGATAGGTTCACCAACGACGGACAACGATGGGGTATAAACAGCCATGTCATGGAGATTTCTACCCATTACATATTTGTATAGTCTGTATAATCATACACCATCCCATCCCCCCAATATCTCACACTCCCCTGAAACTATGGTTTCGCAGAAATAAAACACTTACCTGGGACCAGAGAGGGGGGAGTGACTAATATGAACAGAGGATGGGATGAATGAGAAATTCACCAACTACAAAAGAAGCCATTCTGTGGAGATATATACCCCCTTGTTGCTGCTCTTGTACTCCATTCAGTATTTTTGTTTTGGTATACCCGGATACCCCCAACCATATGACCACAATGGGGATATGGAAATTTGGAGGTCAAGGGAAAAAATAACACATGCAGGTCATTTTGAGGAGTCAAGCCTCCATCTCAACCTTAGTGATTCTGTGTCAGTACTGTACCCAGCTTGAAAGAATGCTAGTCCAACTGGTCTCATGTTCATCATGTCACCTTTTACGTTTCATATGTCGTATATACATACGAGTACATTAATTTACCAAATTTAGCCTTTATACACTTCAAAAGGATCAGGCTGTATCAAGAATTGATCAAAAGTAAAGAACTGATCTGTAGAATCTGCCTCCTGCATTCAAACATCATTCAAACATATTCAAACTGTTGGGCTACGGATTCTTTGGTCACTCTGCCAGAATATCTCAATTCTTTTTGGTCCAATCTTGACTCACACCGCACCAACTGTGGCTCCAGATCAAAAAGATAGAATCGAGCTCAACCAGATTTGGGTCAATTTGAGTAAATTCTTTTAAAATAGAGCAAAATAGAGCCATTCTTTTCAATGAAGCATGTTTGAACCACCAGGGCTGAAACCGGGGATCCAACTGGGCCCTCACCACGCCAGCTACATCTGAAGTCCTTCTTGGAGAAATCCACGGGTATAAATCCAAGAACCTTACCAGCTTAAAACCTCTTAGTTAAACCCTCAGTCAGCTTATCCCCAGCAATTTTGTTAGTTTTCTAAGATGTTATTTCAGATGTTAGTTAGGCCTCTCTTAAGTTAGCAACTCCCAGTATTGTCCACTTAAATTTGTTAGTTACACCTCGCTTAAAACTACGAACAAATCCAGGGTTTACCCAGCTGCGCTGAGCCACCAGAATTCCAGTGACCTTGGAGGTCTTGGAGGTTTTCGCCTTGGATCGATCCTGGCGACAAACCACATGTGCCATGGTCAAAAGCTGGAATGAATGGTTTATGGTCATCCATCCCAGAATAGGAGTCCTTAAAATGGGTATATAAATCCATATAAATCCATATAAATCCTTGTAAATCCATATAGATCCCTTATAAATCCCTTATAAATCCCTCTGAATCCCTTATAAATCCATATAAATCCCTTATAAATCCCTTATAATGGGTATATAAATCCACAAACATTCCCAACAAAATGGATTGATGACCATCCCCCAGCACTCCACAACAAGGACTTACAATACCCAAGTTACTCAACTTTTGACCATGGCACACAGGGATCTGATGCCCCAAAATATGAGGTCCAATGTAACAATAATTGGGCTATGGTATTTTGGGATGGTGGCGTTAACAAGAGATATACTAATGGGATTCCAAAAAGACGTGCTAACTTGTTGGTTTCGTGGTGGCCTTTGCCGAGAAACATGGAGCTATGAGCATGGGAAAGGAAACCAACCAGAGGATATTTGATGAGATATGAATGGCTACGAGTGGATCTTAGTGGAGTAGTGCACGTGCTTTGGGATCCAACAGAATGAATGTTTCTGGGATACCAACAAAAACAGATTGTTGCTTGTACATCTTCATGGATTCATGAGATGATTATGCTGCGGATTAATGACGAATTGTCACTAATTGTCAGGGATTCATTGGCTGAACATGGGGGTTGTTTTGGGGATCAAAATGGTATGGGGTTGCCCAGAAAATGTAATTGTTGTGCGGGAGATTTTGCCCAAGAATGGGATTCAACCATTTAAAATGAAGACTGGTGGATATCCCAATTTAATCCAATTTATGGCACTTAAATAGTTGGCACACTCGGCAACAAACATGGGCTTGTTCATGGGATTAATGGCGATATATACCAAACATACACAGATTGTAAGAGGTTGGATTGCTGTTGAAAACGAAATGAGTGTGTGTTTTTCCAGAAATGATAAGTGGGTGTTCAACCAACCATAATATGTTGTTGGATGGATAGGGACAGGGATATAGATATAACCACCAACAATATAACTCTATTCCGGAAATGTGATTTACACCAAAACTTACAGGGAATAGGGGTACCCAGCTACACAAAACACTCTTGAAGATGGGGGCCTCATATCATCACTATGTACTATTGAAAGTGAAGGCCGGGACCCAACTTTGGCTACATGTTGAACATGAACCTGGACCAATATTGGCCACGCATGTATAACACTTGGAACCTTTGGAGCCCTTGAGAATGGAAAGGGTGGAAAACACGTTCAATCCCCATGAAATTCGTGAACGACGCTTCCTCTGTTCATTCCCCACTTGCAGTAATGGGCAATCTGGCCGTGGACAGTTTTTATGCCATCAGAACCTCACAATGTTTCTCCAAAAATGAGACATTTTTTCTATAGATCAAAACCATCAAAACCATTGACTCCGCAGTCTATGGCTAGTTCCTGGCTAGTTGTGGATGTTAACAGCTCTGAAATATCCCGTTTTCAACAGCTAAACTTTGGTTACCCTCCAGTAAACTAACATAACTATGGAAAATCACCAATTTAATAGGCAAATCATTCATCATCAAAAATTAGCAATTTTCCCATAGCTATGTTCGTTGACCAAAGGGTATCCGTTGGTTTTCAGCAAACAATGGCAGCTTGAACGGGAATTCCTGGGCCCCCCACCTGCGACTTCACCTCCTCTGGCCCCACCTGTTTCTCCATCTTGGCACCTGGTGACCCAAGTAATCCAAAGCGTCCAAGAATCCAAGGGAATCCAAGGGAATCCAAGGGAATCCAACAAATTCTACATATTTCTACATGGGTTTGAACTGCACCTTGACCAGATTATACTGGCAAATAGAGATTTAGTCTTGGGCAATTTGGCGCCGATCGTGGGTTTTCGTGGGTCTTTAATTGGATTAGTTACCCTCCAGAGGCCTTCCAAAATTCAAGGGGTGCCTTGCAAAAGAACTGGATGAAGTGATGAGATCCATCCAGCTCATGGTTGCCCGCTATGCGACTTCGTGCGCCAAGCTTCCGCAGAATTGTGTTACAATCGTTGAATAAATATGGGGGGTTCCATAAATTGGGGTACCCCAAAATGGAGGGTTTATAATGGAAAGTCTTGCTAAAATGCATGATTTGGGGGTACCCGCATTTTGGAAACCTCCAGATATATCGATAGTACTATGCTGTAATGTCGTATAATTGTACCAACATTATATGATTACATCCATGCTTAACAAATTAGACGAATGTTCCTTGACAGTTTGAATTAATTTGTTGACAAGGATACATACCATTCGAATCCATTCGATATATTTTGATATGCATTATCTGCATTATCAACATGTTGCTGGATTATCGTGATGATACATATTCAAAGAACTGATACTATGGGTAATTCACAACTCAAATGGGGGATGTTCACGTGGCAACAAAGCTGGAGTTGTGGACAGGGTGGACCGGGTCGAATGATCATCCCCAGCGAGTTCATTAAGGGAACATCCCCGACGCGTTTCCAAAATCAGGAAATCCAACAGTTCATGGAGGGTGAGGTCCAAGAGACTTGCACCAAGGGGACCATCAATTGTAGCATCACATGGAAAAATCTTACTGGCGCTGAACGCAGGGTTGCTGGGGGTTGCTGGGATGATAAACTTAATGGTTATTGTAGGTCACTCTCCCATTCCCTACCAACCACCAGTAAGAAATCATCTCACCTTTTTTTTTGCAGATGCGCATGTTGTGCATCTGTGCAACCGCGCCGATGACGCGGTTATTCCATTGGTCGTGGGGTCTGAATTGGGGTATGGATCAAGAATTTGATTGGAAAAACACCTGCATTTTTGGGGTAACTATATATAAAAGTATATATAAATACATGTAACTATAATCATATAACTATATTATAAACATATAGTATGTTTATATATACAGTAGATGTATGTGTATATATATATATGTATATATGCATTCAAAAAAATGACCCATACCCAGCTTGGACAGCTGTGGCCCCGGTGTGACGAGCGCAGCTTGAACAGCAGATAACCACTCTTGGTGAGACTAACTGTATCAAGTTCGGAAAGCGCTCAGCTCCCGCAAGCCGCCGGATTCCGTCGGCCCGGGTGCAGGAATTAGCTGGTTTGGTAGCGATATGAGCACTTGGAAGATCGCCTCACGAATTGGAACTGGATAAAAAAAGGAGCTGCAAAGCCAATTTAATTTGGGAATGACACCCAGTAGGGAAAATGTCAAATATATGAAAGTATAATAATATATTGAACCAGGACTACAAACCACTTACTGACCGAGATTAACCCAGCCAGGTTTAGTAAATATCACTCACCCCCCGGAGCACGTTGGGTGAGCATGGGACTTCTGCGGATCATAGTGGGTCTACTTTTGACCTATTCGCTATTGCTAGTTGGATGTGCATCTACGAGTAGAGCCAGGGCAAGCCAGGTGGCGGAAGTTCCAAAAAGGTAGAAAGTCTACAATCAGAAGGGAGAACCACAAGGAAGGAATGCAGGGAGACCGCCTGGGTTCCAACTTTCTTGATATCTCTTCCCTGAGCACCTCTTTCTCTCGGCAATCCTTTCTCTTGACGACATTCCCTTCTCTTGGATTTTTTTTCACTGATGTGACCTATTTGCGCCGACATCTCGTTCTCTTGACACACTTTTCTCCTTGACCTCTCTTTCTCTTAAAATCCTTTTCTGACTAGTTCTCTTGATCTGGTTTCCCCTTGACGTCTCTTTCTCTTTCCAGCCCGCCTTCTCTTGACAGTTCTGAATCTTGACATATCACATTCTCTTGACCCTTGACCTTTTTCTTGAGGCCCCTTTCTCTTGGCGTCTCTTCTCTTGACAGTCTGAATCCTGAAGTCTCACTCTCGTGGCATTTCTTTCTCCTGGGATCCCTTTCTATTGGCATGTCTTTTTCTTGCCATTTCCTTGCTGTGTTTTCGTGCCAGTAGCACGTTCGGATCCTGTTGTGCAATGCCTCCCACGTATGGCGCATGACCTCCGAGGGTGGGTGGGTGGTAGCCGACCACCGAGTCGAACCACTATGTCGAACCACCGTGTCGCATCACCGTCCTTTTCTGACCACTGTGTTGAACCAAGGTCCTTGTTGGTAGCCGACATTAGCCGACCACCAAGTCGAACCACCATTCTTAATTTTGCTCACACCACCGTCCCTCTACCTACAAACCTAACAAACATCCCACATGAAAGCAGCGCACAGCAAGTTAGTCTCTTTTGCTACTGCTGCTACTTCAATCTCAATCCAATTTAGATGGCTTACCCCTAGTTTTGAAACCATGATTCATGGGATGTGTATGTGTATGCATAAATGGGCTGGTAATGGAAACTGGGAACTTCAACGGCAAAATTCAAACAACTCATGACATAGTAATGGAAATTCCAACGAGGTATTCATAAATACAATTGCAGTCAGCCGTTTCGTGCAATGTCTTTCTGCTGCTATTCGCGCCTTTGTCGTGGAGCCAGTCACTCATCTCGTTGACCTGCCTAGAATTCAACTACGCAATATGGGGACGCGTCCGAGCGCAAACCAGGTTCCCCACAGCGACGCCGGGACGCACTTTGTGCGACTGCGCGGAGAATGACTGCCTTGCAAATCACTGCGGAAATGCGTGCACGACCACAATCCCGCAACAATCTGCTGTCTTCACTTCTCTGCTCTTTCACTTCTCTGCTGTCTTTACTTCCCTTCTGTCTTCACTTCTCTGCTGTCTTCACTTCTGTGCTGTCTCTACTTCTCTTCTGTCTTCATTGCTCTTCTGCTGTCTTCACTTCTCTTCTGTCTTCAGTTCTCTGCTCTTTCACTTCCCTTTTGTCTTCACTTCTCTTCTGCTGCCTCATTTCTCTTCTGTCTTCAGTTCTCTGTTCTTTTACTTCTCTTTTGTCTTCACTTCTCTTCTGTTTTCACTTCTGTGCTCTCTTCACTTCTCTGTCTTCAAACATCACCAGTAATTTTCTGTAAATCGGAAGTTTCACTTCTCAACTTCCTTTGATAAAAATATAGTTATTGCATGTTATTGCCCACTTGGTAACCGGGATGCACAGTCAATTCAAGTAGACGATACTAACCGCTCCTTCGATATTTGTGAATACTGTACAGCTACGCCCTGTCCCCTATTTGATTTGGAATCAGGTTTCTGCGCTGCTTTGTAAACACACACAACTCTAATCCAGTCTACAACGAGCTTCCAGAAAACAATACTTAATTCGGCTCCACTTTCTGCAATATTGCCAGTGAAAAAGAGAGGACACATGAACAACCCAAATGCCGGATCACGCACAATCCTTCAGTTCTTGATCCCCATTGACGCAAGGTTTCTATCTCCCAGTTAAGCGAAACTGTTGGGTTGGGTTAACCCTGGATGGAAGATATGTAAAGAAATGAAACGACCTGACAAACTGCCACATCTATTATTCTGAAATGATCTTCCAGGTCACCACACGCCAGAAGAACAAAAAATCCTTGCCGCGACCAGACATGCCCTTCGCCGATAAAGACGACGTCAGTCCCAATTGTCAATCATAAATCTCAAGTGAAATCACCATTGGCACCAGTTATCTTTGGTAATGCCAGCTGCCAGGCCCGAACTTTTTTTTGGATGGTCATCCAATTTTTTGGGGATTTTGCCAAATTGTTTTACCCCTTGCAATTCTACCCATTGCAAATGATCAATAATATTCAATGACTCAAATGATAACTTCCAGCGGCCACACTACAGGAACCAACCACCGGCGCTAGGGCGACTGGATAAGGCTGCGCCGAAGAGGGGCGACTGGGTCACGCGCCGAAGAAAAACCCTCGAGCTGGACGCCAAAGCTGTCAGCTAGCAAGGGTGCTGTGCCACAGGTGCCATGGTGGTTCACACCCAACATATGACCATCGTACCACATCGAATAGGGTTCCTGAATGACATAAAGCTGTCAACCACCCTTTTCGTGGCACACAGGGCTCGGCTCGAAGCAAACTAAGCAAACGCAAAGTCAAACGCACCTGGATGCAGTGCAAAACTTCCTTCTGCACAGCAACTTGGATGCGTTTGTAGAAGGGTTTGTCTGAAAATAGGTGTTGACCCATGGGGACCCCCAAAAACCTATTCTTTCTCAACCAGTGTCGTCAATTTTTAGGGGCAAAAATGTGGGTGGCCCCTGGCAAAGTCCCTATTTTAAGACTTGCCCATTCCGAATGCGTGGGAAAACTTCTCCCCCACTGCTGGAAAGAGGAGCTGAAGCTGCGTGTGGAACGCAATTCAACTATCTCTGAGGTGGCTGAAGTGATAGCTGAAAAAATGGCTGGTCCTAGGTTCCTGGGGGGTCCCCTGGCATCAGTTGGCTCGGTTGAAATGCCCTAGGTGAGAACTCGGGTGGATGATAGATATAACTTGATTTTTGACGAATTCAAGTTGATGGGGTGAAACTAAACCAACTTGAAAATCACTGGGGGGAAAAGCGCGTTGTAGAAAACACTGTTTTCAGAAAAATGACGAAGTGTAGCTGGGCATCATATTTCTCCATGTGCGGCAACATACTCATTCAGAGCTCACCATGCACAATCACTTCACAAGCTCACCATGCACCTATTTGGCTCATATGTCTGACATGAAGGACGGAAGAGGGAGCAGGCTCTTGAGCGTTGCATCCCGGTCATGGGCAAACAGAAATCTGGAGCGGACTCCGACTCTGCTTGCTTCGCTTGCTTTGGTCGGACCTTGAGGTCCATGGCATCCAACTTGCCCTGCCACGTCTTGCGGATGCGGCCGATCATGTCTTCAAAGCCGCTCTCGTTGCCTTAGGTCCACTGGGACCCGCCGGCGCAAGGTTAAGGATGTAATGACACAAGTATGAATAGTCTTAGGTGCTCCCCCAACAAAAAATAAGTTTAACTGGGTCTATCTCCATGTCTGGTATATACAAAAGACGTCAGTAAACTAGCAACCCCAAGCTTTACCCAACAACTCCCAGAAGAATGGCTTGACACAACTATATGTGCTATGGTCAAAACATGGTTGCTCCCCGATACCCGCCACCAGCGCTTGGGGTCGGTGAGTGTGGCTGACGTGCCGCGTGATTCCCGTCAAAACATGGTTTATGAGTGTTTATGGATTATGGTTTTTTGGACTCTTTACAATAAATGGGCACAAGAAATACTTCTAATGGATTGACGACCATCCCTAGGTGTTTTGCCAGTGTTGAACTCCGCAGACACCTGCGGAGTTCAATGCCATACAATCCTCCAAGTGGGAAAACCATACTCACTCATACATGCATCTATGTGTTGGTTTTGTGTGTCACAGTGCCTTTCGAAAAACGCCCATCTCTCAATGTATCTGTTGGTTGTGTTTGCTACATGGTAAATACGGACTTGCTTGATTGGCAGATTTTGCTAGTTGTTGCTCTAGCGGTTTGGGATTGCTGAGCAGGGAAGTCTTTAAAATGGATTCTAGTTATCTTCAAAGTATTCATTCGCAAAGCACGTTGGATGATCTGAGGATCTGATTAGCTTGTTTTGAACCTTTCAAGTAGCCTCTGGCTGCCTGCAATTCACTGATTCACTTCTGGGTTTCGGTCCACAAGCCCAGCCGGACGCTTTTCACTATTTTTTGGACCCTAAACCCCATGATGTCGAACCCCTCAACCCCTCAAGCACAAGTAACGTTCCACTGCCACCAGAAAGACCTGCAAATCTTCCATGTGTGCTGTTGCTCTACAAACAGCGTGTCCGTTTGCTCCCTCTCCAGCGGATTTGGAGCCTGCCACGTAGGGAAGATCTGGAAGTGTCCAGATGGTTTCTGAAGAAGTTATGAACATGTCTTCGTTGGTCCTTTGTTTGACCATGTTTGACCAAGAGGACAAAAGTTCAAGACATGCTCGAAAGAATGCATTGAAAATTTCGGAACATTCGTGTCACACGTGAACTGTGTGGCCCCAAAAAGGTAGCTAAGTTGGTTTATGACTATAAGGTAACTATATGGTTTATGGATGCTTATGGTAGATATATCGATCACTTTTTAAGGGGTGATTCATTTCACCAGCCATCGCTGTAGGGGCACAACCGACAGCAGCCAAGCCTCGCAAGAAAGATGCCTTTGAGGAACGCCCTGTGGTTTGCCCGTCAGCCATGTCGATGTTGTTGAGCTGGCAACTATAGCTGACTGCGAGTCTGAGCCGAAACAGCTCTTTTTGAAGAAGACAAATGGGTGTCTGAAAATAGGTAATATGTAATACCCATAAAGTTATCATGTAATATGATTATATTGTGATTATTGGTGATTAATAGTGATTAATGGTAATCATATGTAATCATCAAATTTGAGGGCTAATAAGTGTGTACCCTCAAGTTCGATAGTCATCCCGGGGCTATGAAAAACTCAACGACTAAATCATGAGCCTATCATGGGGAAAGAATCCGCAACACAACAGGACCAACATCAACAGTGCCTGAGCAAGTGCCCGAAAGATGATCCTATCCAGCGAGTTCCAATCCATCAAGATTCCTGCTTTGTTGATTGTGACATCCCACACTGCCAAAGAGCTTCATTTTTGCTGGTTGAAAGCATTAAATCATTATATACCTCTGGCTACAATCCCTTTGATGCTAGTGAAATTATATGTCTTTGGGAGCCCAGGAATCCATTTGGATTTTGGTCCTACTGGTTTTATACCTATCTGATAGGACCGATCCGCGACCATCATCCTGGTATCACATGTTCATCATCCCGCACTTCCTTTCTCCGGATCTTTGGCACGTCAAATGTTCCGGTGTGCAACCATGGGTCATGGTTGTTGAGCTGGGTATGGATCAAAGGTTCATAGAGTTTCACTAGCAAACCCCAATTTGTTCAAGAGTTTGACAGTGCGACGGTGAATTTAAGCAGATTTGGCTATGCATCAGAATTCAACTAGAAACACCAATGCCTTCTGCTAGTGTAACCCATTTTGGCCCAAGCCCATTGTGAGCAGCCGCCCCGATGCGTTGTGAGCGCAGCTTGAACAGCGCAAAGTCCCCCTCTTCGTGAGACCAGCAAAGCTTTATCAGTTCTGCGCTCAGCATCAGGGACTTCCCTACCGGATGCACAAATCAGCTGTGGTAATAAAGCCTAGGACCTTGGGGTCAGCAATCTGATCCCAATTTGATCCGTGAATTGTGTGAAAAAAATCAAGCGAAATAATCAACTGAGGATGCTTCCAAGCGTACTGATTCATCATCACTGTGAAGGGGGATCATGTCAACGGCCATTTCAGGTACCCATTCGAAGTATCTACCATTTACATAAGGCCTATGTATTGCCTCCACTGATCCTCAGGAACCAACCCTGCCAACTCAGGCAGCAGGGAGACCGAGAGAATTTCCAAAAAGAAACCCCTGGACTGAGTTGAACGTCAAATGCGTCAGCCCATCTGGGTGCTGTACCAGGTTGCCATGCCTGCCATGGATATGATTCGCCAACATATGGACTAGGCCCTAGTTGGCACCACAATCTGCTCGGAACTTCATCTAAAGCCCGTCTTTTCTGTGTTTATGGGGGGTATGAATATCATTAAATATCCCATGCCGGTCTCTGGATCCGAATGTTGACCATGGCACATGGTTCGGCTCAAAGCAAAACCAAAAAAAGCAACTGGAGAACTGGGTTCCCAGTGCATTGTGCATGCGCAAATCTTCATTTGCATAGCGACTTGGACTTGTGGCATTTGTATCAGGCTTTGCCTAAAAATAGATGACCTCAAGAAATCCCATTATTTCCGACCAGTTTGTCCATTTAATTGGTAAACGGTAAATCGCTTTTTTTAAGACAAAGCCATACAGTAGCCATCGCTTGGGCAAACTGATCACCCAAACTGTCAAGCAAGTCTTCGCTTGACGATGCATGCCACCAATGCAGGGGAACATGAGGAACAGAACATTGGCTGTTCCATGCTCTTTGATGCCCTGCAAAAAAAAAAGGCATGTGTCTAGTGAAGATAGCTCATTTATATTGTCCGTGTATATATATATATATATGTATATACATGCATATATGTATACATATGTATCGTATCTCCATTTATGTCCATTTATGGATGGAAAATATTTTTTGAGTCTTGAACTACAGAGGAGAGCGCAAACCTTTCCATTTCTTATGAAGACTTACAATTATCTTCCTTTTCTTGAAAACCAGTTGCTTTTAAACAGCGTCCCCGGATTAAAAAAAACGTGTCACTGTGTATAATTTTGAAGCTCTTTGTTACAAACCTCTTCCAAATCGTCTAAAGCACTTCACAAGCTCACCATGAACCTATTTGGCTCATATGTCTGACATGCAGGACGGAAAAGGGAGCAGGCTCTTGAGCGTTGCATCCCAGTCATGGGCAAACAGAAATCTGGAGAGTCCGGAGACTCATCCAACTTGCCCTGCCATGTCTTGCGGATGCGGTCGATCAAGTCTTCAAAGCCGGTGTGATTGCCTAAGGTCGAACTCGGAGCCCCGAGCCAAGGTTGAGGATGTAGTGGAACAAGCATGTCTTAGATGCCCCACAAGAAAAAGGATGTGAAAAACTGGGTATGTCTCCCTGATTTCTGTGGTAAAAAAGAAGCCAGTAAACTAGCTCAAGCTTTACCCAGCAACTTCCAGAATGGGTTGAAGTAGCTATATCATGCTATATCACAACCCCATGAAAATCACAATTCAACGTCGCTATGTTGATCTTTTTAGGTGCGTTTGGCTCATCGTTTCCACTCCGCAAACAGCTAAAAAAGTTGGTATCGTGACCTGGGTCACAATGCATTGCGGGAAAAAACACATCTCACATATCTGAAATGGTGTGTTTGCTGGGGGTAAATAGGGACTTGCTTGATTGACAGATATTGATAGTTGTTGCTCTAGCGGTGGTTGGGCAGGCAGGTCTTTCAAACGAATTCTAGTTGTCTTCAAAGTACTGTCTTCCTTCACAAAGCACATAGGATTATCTGTGGATCTGAGTGGCTTGTTTTGACCCTTTCAAATGGTGTCTGGCCGCTATCATGAACTGCTGCAAAGTGACGTTCCATTGCCTCAAGGAAGGTCTTCAAGTCTCGCATATGTTGCGTTGATCTGCAAAGAACTTTGCTGTTCGCCTCATCGCCTGCCAAGTACAAGCAAGATCTGTCAAGTGTCCAGTGCTTGTGAGTGCATTGGCCTGGCACTAACATTTCTTCTGTCAGATTCCTGAGCCGGTTGTGACCAGACAGGACTCAAGACATGCTCACAAGGGCGCCCACGTCGAAACAGCTAAACATGTCATAGGAAGCTGTGTCGAAATCCATTATAAGACAAAGGCGAAGAATACACACTGTTTGCATGGCAACTGCATTGCAATGGAGATATATGTATAGGTGAACGGCATTTATAAACCAACAAACATCATCAGGGGGGCACCACCAAACGGTTCGGAATCTTACGGATCTTACACAACCCAGGAAAGAACCAGAAACATCCCAACGTATCCTATCCAAACACCCTGCATCTCCCTACCCCAGGCCTAGCAAGAAAGAGACCTTGGCCTTGGCCTTTGAGGCCTTCGGCGAATCTGCATTTCCTTTCCCGAAATACGCCATGCTGCTGCCAAATAGCAACTAGTGCAACTCGTGAGCTGACTGGAACTTGGAGCCAAAACAGCTCTTGTTGACACCTGGACTCAAAATGACTTTCAACCACCAAATCACCGGCCTTGAATTTGGGCAAGTCCGCGGTGTTAATGTTGATGAAATCCACATGGGCCATGCTCCAAACTCGAAAAAACAAGGGTTGACGGGGTACTCTCTCATCCCACCATCATGAATAATTAGGATTCCCCAATTTTCATGGCTACAGCTATAGCAAAACCACAATGTTCCGGGTCAGGACCATCCCCCCTTTGGTCTCGGCAACCCCTGCCTTGCTTTCGAACAGCACGGCACGCACGGCGCGTAGCTTTGACACTGGCCTGTCCCAAAGAGGATTTCACCAAGAAAATTTGGGAAATTCGGTGAGTTGGGGCCGGAGCTCGAGCGAATGAATGAGGGATCTGTACTTCGGATGGGTGAACTTCCGTAAACTTCAATGACCCAAACATGATCCAAGCTATAAACCACAGGTTACATCCTATATTTCCAAAAGTTATGGAATGTGTTCTATCCAAATATGACTAACATAAGCTTACATTGCATAGGAAGACCACGGGTGACTTCTACAGGGTGGAAAAGAACCGGGTCATGCCATAATCCCTACAAATCCAAGTAGACTGGCCTTTAGAAATCTACCAATGATACGTAGCTATTCTGGTAGATCAATAGAGATCATTGTGGGCACTAATATTATAGTATCAAATCCTCATAGTGGTATAGTGGTGTAATGGATTCTTGTATTGTATAACCTGTTGATCACGTTTGCCTTTTCTTAGGTACCATCAATGTATGCACCAAAAAAACAGATGTAACACTCATCCAGGACTTTTGCGGTGGTATTTTATATCAAGGGGAAGTGATCATAGTAACGTGGTAAACCCAATGCCATAACCAAAAAAGGTGGTTTATGAAATTGGGTATATTCCAGATTTTTTTATTCCTGTACGGTTAATCATTGGGCCCCCTAGATAGCAACAGTTGGTTTATAATCAGGTCAACGACTGGGTTTATGGTTTTAAAAAATTGGGCACCACTTTGTTGGCGAACTTGCTAGCGACTGCCAGTCTGCTGTGCCTGAAAGTTCTAAACCATCCGATTTTGGGGTATCCAATATTGGTGCCATTTTTGATGGTTAAATCCTAAAATAGCACTTATGCTTGTTGGTGAAAGGCATTTCATAACCGCCATATCACCATAAAGTACATATTGAATATGTATCTACCATAAATGTACTATGTATCTACCATAAACCATAGAATTCTATTGTAGTCGTTTTAACCAATATAGCTATAATTAGCCTACTTGGATTCACCTGCTGAAAAAACACTCCAGATTTTCATGCAACTTGATGGCTTTCTCCACCAAAAATGGGGCTCTCACCTCCAACTCATCCAGCGCCACATGAAGCTCGGAGAGTGCCGAACTCGAGCGCAGACGCGCCGACAGACGCGGCACGTCGTCTCCCGCCTCGGCAAGGTTCGGAGGCAACGAAAATGTTGGTGATTTAAGCTCATGATTTCACCAACAAAGATGTGGATTTGATCTTTTGAAAAAGGAACATGCTGATTTCAATATGATTTCATCAGCAAACATGGTGATAAACTAAGCAAAATTGGGGATTTCAACAGCAACTATATGCAAATTTTAGGATTTCAGCAACAATAACGGATCTCAAACACACTCCCAGAAGTGTTTTTTCCTTTTCTTCGCAGGACACGCCTTGATTTTTGGTGGGGAAAAAAAACAATGGGTTTTCGCGAAATGTTTGCATTTTTCATCAATCCATTGATGCAATTCCAACCCATGGCCACATTAATGACCCATTTTTTAGTTCTAAGATGTGGCTACAGGTCACGTTCCATGACTTTAAGGCCCATCTCGTTGGCGCATGAAAAAAAATCTGGTGTTCAAGTTCGACTCAAATCTTCTCCATTTGTTGCAGGACCTGCATTTCGTGGCTCTTGTATTCCAATCTTTGTTCGTCCTTCCCAATGTTTTTCGTTCATGCAATTTCTGCTGCTGCTATATATATATATATATACATACAAACATGTATAAGTATATATGTATACATATATCCGTTACTTTTCTTAGTGAAATGGTAAATTTGTGTTCCCTGATTCCCATGTGTTTTGCTTTCGATTGGAATTAGTGATTCGGATATCCAACAAGTCTAACAAAATCTTGACTTTGTCTGCTGGGACTTATCTTGATTGGATAATTTGCCCATTTGTGACTTTATCTTGATTGGAGACATCTCCGTTGATACATTCCGCGCTTTTAAATTGCTTGAGATCCACATCTTTGATTCTAAAAATGCAGCGGAAGATCCCTTTTTTGCGTTGCGTTCATACCGTCCGGTAATCCGTGGCAATGGAAAATCCCCCTATAAACAATGGGAAAATCATGGGAAAATCCTAGGAAAATCCCCTAAAAATGATTTTTGGATTGGAAAAGCATCTGTAAATATGGGATGTGTCATCGCCACGTTTGTTGCTTAACCCCCGTTTTTGCTGGCTGGATCCCATCTGGTGAACGAGTCGCAGTGCCATGCTGCGAAGCGGACTTTGACCGCGAGGCGTGAACTAAGCTTCTGGACATGGCTGCGAAAGTCACACATCAACAATCCAACAAAAAATGGGGCAGCTCAAAACAACAAACATTGGGGTCAAAACCAACAACCCGGGCATGGGGAGATATAGCCAGAACATATTCTTTGGGTGTTCATTTATTGCCGGATTGCTTTGAACAAACACCAATTTTGGTATGAATACCACTGAATGGATCTGAATGGTATGAATACCCATGGTATCAAAAGCACAATTGAGGTATTCATGCCATCGAACAGTCAATTTCCAAATGGCTCCCACTCAGAGAATGCTTGCAACTCCTGAGAGGTAAACCACATTTTTTTTTGGTTTAACCGTTTAACCCCGATGTAAAGACATTTCGAATCATTTCGAGTGGCTTATTAAGCCAAGCTATGACATGTTATGACTACAAAAAAGGCCCAATACCTACGTCTGGTGGTTAACATTGTCAATCTTAGACACCCCTCCACAGCAAATGATTTGTTTCTGGTGGCAAGTTTAAGGATGAAACATATAAAGTTTTCTGGATTCTCAGCTCATGGATGATGACAATCCCAACGTAGAAAGGGTGGCGGAATTCCCGAACCAATCATCAACAGGGGCGTTGAGCCAGCTATCTTCATGTTTGTTGAATAGATCCACTTTTTGATGGCGAAATTATCCCAAGTGTATACCCATTATATGCCCAGTACATGCTCATTGTGTAGCCACGATTGTTGGTTTTTATCCGGTTGAGTCTATTGAATTGACCGGGGACATCCCCCATGATCTCCCAACAACAATCCCAAAAAAAAATGCTCAAAAGGTGGGCTCAAAGGGTATGGTCATCCCACCATACCGTGAATGGGATTCATTCTGCGACTTACAGGAGAATAACCTCATGTTTTGACCCAATTTCTGGCCATGGTGCCGACAGATATACTGGACCATAATGGTGGTGTAACGGGATATAATTGGAACATAAACTCATAAACTCATCTGGGGATGGGTCAAATTAAACCATTCAATCTCATTAAATCCCAACTAAGTCCATGAAAATCCCAAAATCCAAATATTGTAAATCCCATATCAATCCCATGAGAATCCCACATAAATCCCTTCAAAATCTCATATTTCATTGCTTCAATCGCCACCCGCCACAGCGACCCCTCCGTCCCCGGTCGGCACGGCTGATGCGCTTGCAACTCCTCCGCCAGACCATCGAGGCGTTCCAGGTGCCGGAGCCTGGGAAGCGGCGGTTGAAGCATCAGACCGAATCATATTGGTACACAATAATTATCCAGTAATCATCCAATACCATCTGGTAAATTAACATAGACCCTGACAGATAGGGATTGGAAGATTAGTTCCCTCTAAAAATAGCTATTCTCAGGGTCTATGTTAATATACCAGAGGGTAATTCTCCTATTTTCATCTAGCCCAATGGAACATGGGGAATCTTGATACCCTCTGGTGAACTAACATAGCTATTGAAAATGGTGATTTATAGTGGATTCACCAGAGGGTGATTATCCAATAGTTGTCCATTCATATCCATCAATTGTCCATTGATGATCCTTTTGGGCTACATAATACCCACTACCCTCTGGTAATTAAGCGTAGCGATTGAAAATGGCCATTTATAGGATTTTCCCATGAAATAAATGGTGATTTCCCATAGTTATGCAACCGTTTACCAGAGGGTAAGTCAAAACCCTGGTACCTAGTGAACATCAAAATAGCTGGGATTTATGGATGTTCATCCCACTAAAATGGATAATGGTAGATTTTGACCCACCCCCATATCGCTATTCAGTGGATTGGCTTAAGGAAAAATATAACCGGAAAGCCCGATCAATTTGGTTTCCGGTTCAGATTTTCCCATCGACCAATCCAGAATCATACCAATCATACTGTGGATGGAAGAAATCATGCACCACCTTGGATGGTTGAAACCCTATAAATAATGGGATAGACCACCTATCAACTGGTGCAGGATTTCTTCCATCCACAGTATCAGTATAAATCAATCACCATAAGCATGATTATATGACCATATGACTAAATGATTATGGATTGTATAATGTTGTATACTCGTGATTGTGGTGATTTATTCTGGTTTTATGTTCATATTATTACATAACTATTACGATTATATTTGTGTTTCTTACCATCAAATATAGGGCTTTCCGGTTAAAATCTTCGCATCATCCAATTCTGTTTCCAGTACTTCCAAGGTCAGATGATCATGCAGGACTCCACCGCTGCACCTAAAACCCCTGGAAGTCTTGCCATTCACAAGACACTCCTTTTGCTGTACCTCTCAATGCCGCTTTGGGACCCAATCCTCAACAAGCTTTGTGCTGAGGCTAGTCGGCTAATCTCGTTCTGAGTGGGACTGCTGAACATTGGCAGCCTCCAAACAAGCGGAACCCAAAATTCAAATGCTAATTGTCGGAACACAAATGACCATCATCTTGGGTATCAGTCCAGTCACAACCACGAATTTTGAGTTTCACGATACAACTTTCACTCGCATCACCCATCGTTTCGCAGCACGATCAATGGTTCACCAGCTGCCAATGGAGCAATCAACCTGAAAGCAGGGCTTGGTCAACCTGGAAATTCTGCTGAACCATGAGCATTCTTTCTGTGTTACCCACATATTTATTCCAAAATAGTTTGTATAGAAATTGTGGATGGTACTGAACTGGCAATTTGGAGTATAAATCATTCTTAACCATTGTAGTAGCACCCTGAAAAGATGCCGAAAAAGTGATTCATCACTATTTGATTCGGATGGTGCCAACTTCTATCCATTTGGAGGTTGCTTTTTGTACTTATAAACCATATGGAGGTTTCCTACAATGGAGGTACCCCCAAATCATCCATTTTAAAAGGATTTGCCACTATAAACCAGCCGTTTTTGGGTACCTGCATTCTAGGATTATGTTTGCCTCTTCCAGGCACCAATTGGAAATCAAGGAAATAGTAAAATTAGGAAAATAATAGGAAAAAAAATAGGATTGACCCCAAAACAAAAATAGAAAACAAATTGGTGGACAACAACACGTGATTTTGACATCCCACTGTTGTCCTATTTTCTGCCTATGTGTTCCTTATTTTTTTCCTAATTGTTTCTGATTTGTTTCCTATTTTTTTCCTATGGCTTTCCTAATTTTACCTAGGTTTCTGCAAACTTTCACTTTTCATTTTCTAGAAATTTTAGCCAAATTTCGGAATTCATTTTTGGCAACCTGCATTTTTTCCCTAAAAATGAATTCCGAAATTTGGCCAAAATTTCTAGAAAGTTAAATTTTGCAAAAACCACGGGAAAATTCGGAAAAAAATAGGAAAAAATAGGAAAAACATAGGAACCAAATAAGAAACAATCAGGAAAAAGATAAGGAACAACTAGGAAAAAAATAAGGAAAAAATGGAAAAGCGTAGGAAGAAAATAGGACAAAATGGGAGGTCAAAATCACGTGTTTTTGTCCACCCATGTGTTTCCTATGGTTTTTTTCCATTTTTTTTATAATTTTGGAAACGCCCAGGATGTGCCTGTAATGCAGACATAATTCGACAGGAAACCCCCATATCATACCATCCATTTCTGTTTGAACTGCTGCCTTCCAAGCTTGGCTTCCAGAGCCAGTGACTCCGGCAGCTCCTTCATCTCCTCG
Source organism: Symbiodinium sp. clade C Y103 (assembly GCA_003297045.1). NCBI lineage: Eukaryota > Dinophyceae > Suessiales > Symbiodiniaceae > Cladocopium > Cladocopium sp. clade C. The sequence goes on along the minus strand of BGPT01001223.1, from coordinate 148,790 downwards.
CCTGAATCCACCGGATCCAAGAAAATCATGGGCAAAGATGGGAAAATCATGGAAAAGTATGGGTGAAACCCCTATAAATGCAGGTTTTGAATAGGGAATTCAATTGAAAATCTTTATATAAGTACCAGTATATAGCTGATTTAATGAGCAACTACAATCCGATACAAGTGGTTGATGGAAATCATGATTAGCTGATTTGTGAGAGTATTGAAAGCTAAGTATTATAGTTGATTTATGATACTTAGTATTGATATGTATTCATATGTCATGATATGTCTTGATAGCTAAGTTGGAAGTTGAGCTATTTCACGATTGGTTGACCATTGGGTTTATGGTAGATATTTCGAACAAGTTAATGGGCTGAACATCAACAAAAAAACACCGGGGAGCACCAAGTAAGGGGGGTCCCTGCAAAAAAAACACCTATTTTCGGAAGCTAAAATGTCTTATAAATGGTACCGTCCCCCAAGTGTTTTCTAGCGACTGCATCAAAATGCAGAGTCGACCCTGGAGACTATCCGAAAAAACCAGCAACTTTTGGCACCTTCCAACTCTCGAAAGTTCAGGCGCTCAAAGAAACTCCGCTTGTTTTTCAGGGTCAAGGCATAGACAGGACACCTCCGCAGATCCCGATTTTTCGGGGGAAGGAGATGATGGAGGCTCCGAGAACGAGGGGGTGAACATCACGGCCGTCTTGCTTTGGTACCTTGGGACCCGAAAATGTTGAGGAAAAACGACTGTTTACAGTAAATCCGAGAGAAAAACATGTTTCTACCATAGCCACACATTGGGGATAAATCCCCAATTGTGGCACGAACCGTATCGCACGAATCTGTCTCAGGGCTCACCCCAGTGATTGATGCCTTTGTCAGCCATATACATCGATATACCAGTATCCTCATCTGTCTTCATATGTGGCTATAACGATCCCATTGAAGCCTACCAAACCCTACTAAACCCTCTCAACAAAGCCTGTAAGAGACACAGTAGCCATGGCCACATATGGCCATATAGCCGCACTATCAAACACACCCATTGTCCAATCCCAAGATCTACCGCATGGGCCCTGCGTTGCACCTGGCTGACAGCTGCTTGTTCTTCTCCAATAGCTGGGAGACCAGCGCTGTGGCAATGCCTTGTCCACGCGCTGCAGGTGTTACCTCAGTGACCAAACACGGCGACAACATGTGAACCATATCATTGGATTGGTTAAAGGGAAAATCATGGAAAATCAAAACCGGGAACCATGGATGTTTACTATCAAAGATAGGGGTCCCCAACTTTACCATCAGATCAATTTTGGGACAATAGGAACAACATGGGAATATGTTTTTTTGGGGCCAACAAGACGGAATTGTAGGGTCACCCACCAAGGTGGAACTTGCAAGGCTGTTTGAGATTACTCAACTTGCCGCCTGAGGAGTTTTGCCCCCGGCATATCTGGCATATAATGGGGAATGGGCTATATATATATACATTATATATAATTATATATATATATACTATTAGTTATATATCATATTATATCATACTATATTATATTATATTATGTTATATTAGATTCGATTAGATTACATTGTATTATGTTATGTTATATTGTATTGTATTGTAATATATTATCTTACATTATATTATATCATATTATATTATATCATATCTTATCATATTATATTGTATTATATCATATTATAGTATATTATATTATATTATATCATATTATATTATATCATATCTTATCATATTATATTGTATTATATCATATTATAGTATATTATATTATATTATATCATGTTAAATCATATTATATTATATTGTATTATGTTAAATCATATTATATTATATTATATCATATTATATTATATCATATCTTATCATATTATATTGTATTATATCATATTATAGTATATTATATTATATTATATCATGTTANATTATATTATATCATATTATATTATATCATATCTTATCATATTATATTGTATTATATCATATTATAGTATATTATATTATATTATATCATGTTAGATCATATTATATTATATTGTATTATGTTAAATCATATTATATTATATTATATCATATTATATTATATTATATTGTATTATATTATATTACATTACATTACATTACATTGTATCATATTATATACAATATGTTATATTACATTATAAAATATTACATTATAATTTATTATAGTATAGTATTTTATGTTATGTTACATGTCATTATATGTTATTATATATTATTTATTGTATTATGTTATATTACATTACATTGCATCATATTATATTATATATAACATATATTATCATATTATATCGTATTATATTATATTATATAACACTATATATTATTTTATTATATATTATTGTATTATATTATATAACATTCTATTATATTATATTAGATTATATTAGATTATATTCTATTATGTTGTAGTATATTATAGTAAATTATATTATATTGTAACATGTTATATTGTATTACATATATACATGTTATATTATACTATATTTCATTACATTGTATTATATCATATTCTATATAATATATCATATTTTATTATATTGTTTTATTCTATTTCATTTCATATTTTACTATATTATATTATTACATATTATATTATATAACATCATTTTATATCATATTATATTATAATATAATATATTGGATAACATTATATTATATTGTATCATTTATATTATATCATATTATATTATATTATATTATATTATATCATTTTATATTATATTATATTATATCATATTATAGTATATTATATTATATTATATTATAGTATAGTATATTATATTATATATTGTGTGATATTATACTATATTATGTGATATACATACATAAATATGAATAAATATATATATATATGACATATACATAGAGCGGGATATATGATAATACAATAGGATATTCATATACATCATGATATGATGTATATACATATAATATATATAAGTATATACATGTACGCATATTCAGCAATACGACAAAATTGGTATGTCTGAAAATGAAGTGCAAGTTTCAAGTGAGTGGAATGGGGTACCCTATTTCAGACCCACCCGACAAACCTTAATGGGGAAAGTTATAAAAATAGTGAAAATAGTGAAGTAATTCCAGCTGAAAATCAGATATGAAACAACCCAACGCTGATAATCAGCTGGAATTGACTCGAATTAAATATTGGTTGTGCCTTAATTTTCAGGCGAATCCCTCGAAGAAGCCTAGGAGTTAGGGAAAAAAGGGGGTGGGATCTGTTCAGAATTTTGTAGGACTTCAAATGACCGTTGAAATGTTGCCCCATTTTGAGGTCAATGATTTTTGATCGGCGCTGGAAAAGCAACGTTGAGCAAAGATTGAGCAAAAACATCGATGACCACCTTGAGAAATTGTGCTGGACCTCCCCCACACAATTCTACGGACTGTCCAGGGTTTCGAGGTGTTTTTCCTCAAACAAGGTCAGAAAAACCGCCATAGATTATTTTCCCAACGCAAACCATGAGTTTTCGACATCTGTTTGTATGTTTGTCTGCGATGTCGGAAAACCCTTGAGCTCCCCTGCGAAAAGCGAGGCAAGCAGAAAGGGTCCAGTTTCCTGCTCATCTCTAGGCAGGAAACAAACAAACGGGCACTCCAGTCTCGTGGTAAACCTCACTGGATTGGTTGAGTTGGGAAAATCTTCTACCAGAAACCATGGGTTTTTCCCATTCATTTTTGGGGTTTTCCTATAAATTTCATACCCAAGTTGTGGAAAATGACCCCGCATTTGATGGCGATTTCATGGGGAAAGTGATGATAAATCAGGGGACGCCATCGTCTCGATCGCGGTTTCAAACCCACCGGGTCACCACCTGTGCTCCATTGGGATCCATTTTGGGGATCATCGTCATGACAGCTGTGTATGAACCCCTCAAATCACCCAAACAATTATCAAGATTCCCCATGTTCCATTGGGGCTGAAAATTGGAGAACGATTGAAAAACAGTTTTTAACAACTGTATCAAAGTTTAGCAATGCTAAGCACGGAAGAATCAACCCTGGATAACAACTTTGATCGAAATGTCCCATTCACCGAAAAGTGCGGCCATTTCCGGGTAGTTACCTCAATGCTAGCCATCACTCCAGGGGTGAGGTGGTAACATCATTGACCCAGATTAAAAATGACTTGAAATTGTACCCTCAGGTCATCAAACATGGCTAGCTGGAACCCCATTGAGAGTCGCTGATTGTCCCACAAACCTGCATGGCTAGTGCTGCGATTTCCCAGCCCGCCACTGTTGATTACCTAAGGGGACCCCCAACAGATAAATTGTATTATTTATCTTTTTCTTTTATAGACTATGTCCTGGCTTCCTGATTTTCCATAGCGGTTTGTTCATAAACCGCAGGGGTAAATGATGAAAATCCAACAAGAACACGTATAAATCACGATCTTTGCTGGTGAAGTCACCATTTTTAGTGGATAAGTCACCATTTGAGTTGCTGAAGTCACAATTTTCTGTTGGAGAATTCCAAGCTCAACGGCTCCAGCCGGGGTCGAAAAATCTCACCCCACCACTCCTGAGAGGTCAGCGAGCGTAGCTGCGCAAAACCTCGAAAGATTTTCCAGGATTTGAAGCTGTGGATGGCTGGGAAATTCTGCACTAACTATGGTGGTTAATAACCATGGTTTATCATGGAATATAGTGGAATATCATGGAAAATCCCCGAACTCAATGGAGGTTTCTAGCTGGGAAAATCATCTATAAATGGTGGTTACCCTCTGGTAAACTGACATAACTATGGAAAATCACCATATCATTTTTACTGGGAAAATCAACGATTTCTATTGCCATTGTCAATAGCAAACTGTTAAATTATGGAGACAGCTTTAGAATGGTTTTTGAATGTTTGAGAAGTAGCTCCGAAATGTGATGTTGATTAGTGTGATATATAATATATACATATATATATATATATGTACATCTATATATATATAATATATATAATATATATACATATTTTATGATATCTTGCACTGGCTACAGGACTGACAGGCTCAACGACTGCTAGACTCGGTGGGATCCTCTCTCCCAGGCCTAGTGGTTTTTGGGATTCGGATGCCTCCTGGCGGTGAGTTTGCGACAGACATGGGAGGTTCACATGGAAAAAATATAGGTATAAGGCAGCAAAGACACGTGGAAGTTTCTCTCGTCACCATGGGTGTCAATACTGAAAGAGTCCAATGACTTGGATGTTTTGGGGTACCCCCATGACTTGGGAAACCTGAATATTAAAAAATATGGGAACTGGTTGACAAGTGGGCTTCATCGTCCCCTTTTAGGGATGGAAAAGCAAGAAGTATGCGAGGGCACCATACTTCCCCAAGTTCACTGATGGGCCGGATTGCAGCCCCTATCCATCCAACCCTAAGAGATAAGTTGACCAGTAGAACACTGATCACACCCAAGAAAAGAATACATCCAAGTCCTATTCATGAAATCTACACTACAATGGGCAAAAGAACACCCATCTACAACGATAGGTGTCAGTAGTTTTTTTCAGCACGTCTGAGTCAAGGCAAATACCATGAGTTATGAGAGCAACACACGGAGGACCCTGCAACACAGCGGACATCTCAGGTTTGTCCTTCATTTGGGGATGATTGCGGATGTGACTGAGTGAGAGGTCTTGATTTCAGTGATTTCATATCTTTTATTTTCAGATTACCCCTAGAATTCCAAGGAAAAAAGACAGTAAAATGCTCCCAGGAAACTCTGCAGTTTCAGCGTTCCCGCCGCCGCTTCAGATGGCTCCTCTGCAACCAGAAAGTTGGGTGCCGACAGGCCGAAGGGGCTCATGATCATTGAGGTCACGGTCAGTGCGATCCTGAACCATCGCTGACAGAGATGGATACGATAGATAGGTTCGTTGATAATGATGGTGGTATTACAATAGTAAATAATGGCTATGAATCATGGTCAATACGGGTTCAGACAGAATGGTTAATATTGATCAACAATGGACAATTATGGAGAATACAATGGTTGATAATGGTGAAAAAATGGTTGATGACGCTTGATCATTGTTCATAATCATTGAGGTGGTTGGTTTACCCTCCCGTGTCATCAAACAATCAAACATGGCTAGCTGGGAACTGCCACATGAATGGAGGTTTCACTGGGAAAATCATCGAACGATTGCTGGAGGACTTTCCAGCAAGCCACGTTTGGTGACACCGTATGGGTTATGCAGAGATAGAAAGAGCACCGCATCGCGGATCAGGCTTCACCCTCAGGACTTCGGAGCTTTGGGAAGTAGCGACTTCTTGGTGAACTATAGAGTCTTTCTTTTGGTAGAGCTTAGGTAATTAGAGGGTGGAAACATGTGGTTGAATTCATCTGAATTCTATTCTTGCGGCCAGACATGTTCTTTTTTTTCCGATGCTTCATGGCAGAAATGCGCAACGACTGAGCACCATCATAGAAAATCGGCATCTTTGTCAACCCTCCTAAGCCGTAACAATCGTCTCCGACACCAAGAGGCCATGGCATGTCATCGTCTCGAGCTTTCCGAATCCTGGCAGATCAAAGCTCCGTTTCGTACCCGCGGCGTCCCAAAACTCAACGGATTGACGAACGAATTTCTGTGACGTTGGATGTTCACCTGTCTTTTAAAAGGAGGTCTAGAAAGTCTTGACCAAAGTCACCTTCACGATCTTTTTTTCGATATGTGCTTGTCAAAAAATAGAGGATACCCCAATTTATGGTGATTTCAATGGGGAAAATTATGATTCACTGGAATTGTGGGTGCTTCCTGTCAAAACCAAGGTACCAAATCCATATATGTTTCATCCCGGAAATGATGAGAAAATCTGGAAGAGACCACTGTTTGCATTGTTGTCAACATACCCTACCAATACGATGCATGGTATGTACAATATAGGGGCAAACACCAGGGCCATCTGCCCCTTCAATATCTTGATATAGAATGATATACTGTAGATATAGATATTGTGGGGGAAAGAGGGTATTCCTGGGTATACTTGCAAACACTTAAGTTTGGTTGACTTCTAGAAGAAATGTTGGTAAATACATATGTACCGTACATGATATAGGTATTTGTGTTGATTCTTCCTCGAGATTTGGATGTCTGATATTAGTTGCTGTAGTATCTGCTGCGGAATATGAATATATCAGCCACAAGATGTAGCAAGCATGTATTTGTATATTGATATTGCATATTTGCAGGTAAATATCCCAAGAAAAATTGTTATTTGTACATATCAGAATTGGTGTTCTCAATATAACTTATATGATCTCACAAGTAAAATATCCATGCAGTTCTTTTGTTGATACCCTTCGGAAATCAAACATGGCTACAGTAGCTGGAAAATCCTTGTCTGGTTCGATGATTTTCCTAGCTATAAACATCCATTGATAGGAAATTTCTCCAGGTCGTCATGTTCGATTTTCGGAGGGTACATGGCTATAATCTTTACAGTCATCAATCATCATCCATCAGCTATATCCAGATACTAGTTGACTGTTAAAACCCCTATTACACTCTGGTACATCTGGTATTAATCAGTATAAACCACTAACCACTACTAACCATTGATCATCATTAACAATTATTAACCATGATTCGTGATTATTCTTGCCAAAATCCCATCCGCAATTCCACTGGCCACAGCCTGTAGCCCTTCTGGTCAGTTCCAGAGTTGGCCCCTCTGGCCGTACGCTGTAGACCTGCAGGTCATGAACCTGTGTTTCACCAACCAAAAAAGGTTGCATCGAACCAGCGGAGAATGGGGATTTAAATGGATTTACCATGATAATTCGCATAATTCACCGCAAAAATATTAATTCGAATTTGATATCAATGATTTCATTGATGGCTGAATTATATGCGGAAAGCCTGGAATTTGTGGGAGTTGATCATCAAAACTCGGAAACTGTTGATGGGGATCGCAGGGATTTAAACATCCACGGGAAATTTTGGATGAGGATCATCAATGGTCATGAGGACTGCCAACCAATGGGGATGAACCGATGTATTGGCCAAGGACAGGCCCCCAGAATGGTCATTTCATGCATATTTACGATGGGAATATATGGGAATAACGATGATTTACGACTGGATCCAGGCTTTAAAAAAATGAGATATTCAGGATATCCATGTATACTGGACAATCCCATATGGGTGTATGTGAACCACACAGGCACATAGGCAATGTGTCCATTGCCAATAGTGCCGATGGAATCAGAAGGATAGATTCGGGCGACCTGGAACACGCAAGTTGTTAGAATTTCCGCGCACTTTGAGCGAGTTATGGTCTCCGCGCTGCCAAGTATCATGCAAGTGGGGCCGCGGGGCCTCCACGGTCTCCCACACCACAATCCCCCACAGCTTTCCAACATGTTCCAGTAGTTGCATCCCAGGTAGTCTTAAATGTTATGTGGTCAACCCAGGAATACATCTACCATTTGGGGATGATACTTGCCGGTCATTTATGGTGTATAAGGGATGGTCTGTTGTTGGGGTTGCGAAATATAAAATTACAAAATAAACGGAAAGCACCAAGCAGTTCGTTGCTGCTGAGTCTCCTCACTGGGGACCCTTTCCCTTCGTTTCCTTCCCCTCCCCAGGCCTGGTTGAGCGAAAGTCATGGACGACCTTCTGCTCGAGCTTTCAGGAGATCAGATGTGCCATGGTCAGGTTACATGGGATGAATGTGCTTGAATTTCCGTTTCTATCTACTCCATGATGATTATATATATACACACACATATAATCATACGCGTCATAGAATGGGAGATACAATATTCTTGATATGTGTGAATGATGATGGGAACATATTATTGCGGATATCTACTGGGCTATATAATGGGCTACAGAACCAACCATATGATTTTTTTTGTTGTGTACACGTGATTGTATGTAGGGTTACGTCATCCATCCCATGCCATGGGAATTCAAACATCATGGGTTATTCTGCATCCCTATGAAAATGGATTGATGACCATGCCCCAAGGACTGGGAATCCAACTTTTGACCATGGCACATACCCTCTGGTAAACTAACATAGCTATTGAAAATGGCCATTGATGGTTGATTTTCCCATTAAAATGATTATTTTCCATAGTTATCTTAGTTTACCATAGGGTATGGCTTTCAGATCTTGACATCAATTGTGAGTTCGATATTCCAGTGGTTTCATAAGAACCAGGAAATCCTGGAAGTCACCAATCCAATTTGCATGGCCTCTGTTCATTAAAATCTCTCGTGTTTTGCTCCTCTTTGATTGGGGTGCTTCTGGAAAATGGAGGAGAACGATCCCCCAGTTTGGGATTCAACTAGCCATGTGAAGTTGCGGAAAATCATGATCAATCACTGGATTGCTTGAAGGGAACATCGAAACCGGAAACCATGGTTTTTTTTCCATCAAATATAGAGGTTTCCTGCAATTCTGTTCCCATAAACCAATCCAATGACTTACTGGTGCTAAACGCAGGGAATGGGGTTTCATGACCTATAATAACCTTTAAGTTTATCATCCCAGCAACCCCCATTCTCTACTAAGCACCAGTAAAATGAATCAACCAGTAGGTGCTCTCCGCGGAGTTTCCACAAACTTGGCACCTCAAAAGCATGGCAGCTGCCATGATCAGCAAGCTCCTCAAGCCAGCAACAAGTTGGATCAAAACCCTCATGAACAATAGATTTATATCATGATATGTATATCTACCTACCTATCTATCTAATCTATCTATCTATATACCTATCTATCTATCATAAACATCCCCGATGAAATTAGCCCCCTGGGGTTGAGGTAACCAATTTGTAGGGAGCCCACCCTAGCTCTCTATAAAATGGTTTTGGGGCACCTACAAAATGGTAGCAGCCAGGGGGTTTGCTGCCTACAAAATGGTAGTGTCATGGTGCCCCACCTGCCCATCAACATGAAATATTTTGGGTTAACATAGTGTCCAAAAAATTGCCGAAAAAGGGCNGCTGCCTACAAAATGGTAGTGTCATGGTGCCCCACCTGCCCATCAACATGAAATATTTTGGGTTAACATAGTGTCCAAAAAATTGCCGAAAAAGGGCAAACCATTTTGTAAGACACAAAGCAACCCCTGTGGTAGCACGCTGGCCTTTTNGCGGTCCATTTTGTAGAGAAACCAGGTTTTGTCTACAAAATGGTTCTGGAACCCGTCTTTCAACCTACAAAATGGTAAGGCCAGACTGTCATGGCCTATAAAATGGTAGTGCGTGTCAATTGTCTTGGACAACTTTAACTCACAAGAAGGTTGAATTTTTGATCCAGAAAAAGTGTCTTGATGGTCTTACAGGAAAAATGAAAACCGTCAGTGCCATTTTTAATCCATTTTGTAGAGCTCGACTACTACCCCCCTCCCAGCACGAAAATGTTCGAGCAATTTTTCCCGTGCCATTTTGTAAGCGCACCGCCTGTCAGTCTTGCTTTTCAGTTGGATGTGCTTGTGGAAGCCTACAAAATGGTGG
>BGPT01001223.1:97842-136628 GCA_003297045.1 Symbiodinium sp. clade C Y103 | reverse complement strand
TGCCTAACATTGGTATGTGATCTTGTTCTCATACAAAGTGATGTTGGGTGTGTATCAAACAGGTCTCTTGCTACAAAATGGAGGGACCCGACGTCATTTGTTTTTCCATAAAACGGTATTTATAGGGAGCTCAAGGCACCCCAAAACGTAGCGGAAATTTCAAGGGGGATTCATAAACCATAGTTGACCAGATACGTAAACCAACTTAGCAGCCTAGGGAACAACCAAGTTGCACCCACTTTTTGCGGCTCCAATCCCCACAAAATTCGATCAATACACTCCCCCCAACAAACATAAACACTGAAAATCCACATCCCAGCCAGAATCTCGTCACATTTACCCTCTGGCTATTCAACATAGCTATGGACCATCACCATGTTTGACAGGAAAATCATCGAACTAAATGGCCATGGCGTCCATAGCTATGTTAAATTACCAGAGGGCAACAGCTCATTCATATCCTCATTGTTGTTGGTTAAATCCCCATTAACCACCATAAAATCTTGTAGAATCCCATAAAATCCAGGCTTCATCTTCGGGGCAATGGTATCCCCTTCCCAACCATCCCAAGAATCTCCTCGGTACCCACCGCATCGCAGGGGACTCGCTGCGGTCGCGTTGGCTCGGTGCGTCAGGGGCGGTGACTCATGGCGTCTCTTGCGGTGCGTTGTTGCACTGAAAGTCCCTTGGGAAATTTCGCTGGCCGTTGTATGACGTCATACCATGTTTGATCATGTTTGATATATCAGGATGACATGTTCATGTGCCATTGTTGTTGTATATCATGTATATTCGATCCAATGTTGACAATTGATTGACATATCTTAACGTAGCTTTGCTGTTGCATATCCACATGTTTTATGGGGATATGATTACAAGCTCTTGGGTGCAACGATGGCCATCATCCTTGCAAGAAGCAGCTATGACACAGAAGATTCCCTCTAAGATCCTCCAATATCCTCCAATCATGTTGTGTTTGTTTCCACATGTTGTACCATCTTAACAACTAGTTGGACATCGACATGTTTGAGATTCTTTTCCATCTCTTCCCCTGAATCTCATCTTTCACTTTGCTACTGGTCGGAGGGCCATGAACGACTCGTGTCTGAAGAACAGCAGACTTTCCCTACTCATCCCTAACCTCCAGCAACAAACTTGGCTGGACAGCTGTGTTACCAGGGATGACAAAACAAACTGCAACAGCTCCTGAAAGCTGATGTTGAATGTTCCCCATGCGGGATTTTTAGAAAGCCGCGGTGCCCCCACCTCCTGGAAACGGCGGAAAGGGATGGTCTGTGGTTTTTATCCAAACTTCAGCCCAGGTTCATCAGGCTTCTTACCCATCAAAAAGTGCAGGTTTTTCATGAGATTTACATAGATTTACTTGCCATAATAGTCACTAGTCGGTAGCTCTGCAGCACGACTTTTTCATGCCGCAGGGTCGTCTTTTACCGCCTTTGGCGGCAGGATTCCCAAGTTTTGCGAAGGCGCGCCCTTCGATACGGCATGGCTGCCAGCAGGGTGAGATGCTGTTGGGCTGCAAGGTGCCACAGTGTGTGTCGTAAACCTGGAACCAGAAAGCCATCCATGACCTTCCGTTTTTCAAAAGCCACAAAATGCAAAAACCAAGTATAGAGGTTTTGGGACTTACCACATCGTAGCAGAAGATTGTTTCTTGATTTTGGATGTTGATCTTGATTGACATGGGAAGGGCCAGAGAGTCTCAAAGACACCCGTCTTTATGGTCTATTTTCAGCAGGAAATCCAATGATTTTGGTATTTATATTTCTTGATTCCCTCCAGAAAATTAAGATAGCTGTGGAAAGTTGCCCATGTGTAGATGATTGACCTATTAAACATGGCGATTTTCCATAGCTACGTTCGTCATTAACAGGGGTACACATTTCAAGTTGGGTCTGGCGAGATGTGATGGGGCGATTTTGCAGCCAGCATGGCCAGCTATGGCTCAAAATTCTGGTACCAAAAATGAACATTTTTCATGGCAAATTACCATAAACCAACCAATTATAGGGTTAATAATTTTGAGCTATAGCCATAATTATAGGGTACCAGTAAACTAACATCAACTCACCAATTATAGGGTAAAGTTTGAGCCATAGCCATGGTTTTGTTTCATAGATTGATGTGAAACACCGGCATGCGATTCTTCATGGGTCGCGTGTAGGTCTGCTCTGGATGTCGATAGTGCTCGCCATACATGGTGCTTGTCGTCTCCCACCTCGAAAAATCCGCCGGGCTAGGGCTCAAGAGCTGGTTCCAACCCCAGTCGTATGTGGGCTGGACCAGCCATAGATTGCCCCAATTGTGAAGTTTCTGTTGGGGAAGAAACAAAACAATGAAGAGCAAACCCAAGCCACTTAGGTATCCGGTAGTGTGCCAAGAAGGGGTTCATGTTGTTCCGCACGTCGTGATGCCCAAACATGTGCGCAGAGCCATAGGCGTGCTCCTGCAGATTTCACGAATGTGAAATCCGCATGGCGGATGTCCAGAGAGGATGTGCTGTCTGGTAATCTTACATAGCGATTCAAAATGGCCCGTTTACTTTGATGATTTATATACCTATTATTTTAACGGCGACCGCAAGACTGTCGTTACCAGAGTGTACTTGGATGTACTGTCATGGCATGTGCAAAACAATTGAACTGCAACTTCCGCTTTCCATGGCTGATTTCCTGCACGACCAAGTTCATTTCTGGTGATCACCCCACTTCTTGTCCACAATAGAAAACCGAATCTCATCAAAATGGGACCCAAAATATCCCAACAAAGAAGCAGCAAAAATCCAACACACATCCAATAAAAATCAAGTCAAAAAACATATATCAAAACTGAGTCTATCAAAAAAAAACTGAAAAAAAAAACATCAAAACCTGAACGTACCAAACAATCTATATAAATCCTAGAAGCATGTTGAAAATCCCATCAAATTTGAGTCTATATCCAATAATTTTCAAGAAAAACTATGTCTATGTAGAAGTGGGAATACCAATAAAATCCAGTACACATTTTGAAAATTTCATGAAAACTAAGTCTATGCAAACAAATTCAAGCAAAAACCTGAACAAACTGGGAACATACTCAACAAATCGAATAAATTCCAAGAATAAACAAAATAAACAGAATCCCATCACAACAGAGTATATCCAAAATATTTCACTAAGAAAAACATCTAAACCAGAAATAGTTCAAACAAAAACCAATAAACATCTAGAACATCCCATCAGACTTCAGTCGATCCAATAAATTGTCAGAAAAATACTCCCTTGAAAACTGGCAGTTGTGCAACACCTCTTCCAACTGCTTCCCGGAGGTTCCCGGTGTCATCCGGCGTCCTTGTGCGTCTTGTCCATGCCATCGCCCCGCACCGTCCCTGTGCTACGCGGCTGCGAGCGCGACAGCAGACCGGAGCGTGGGAAGGCCGGATGCACGGCAGGTCCCGGCTCTGCGATGAATTCCACACCGTGCCTCGGATGCAGTTGGAGGTTAAGAAAATTAGGGATTTCTTGGGGATTTCTTGGGGATACTACCAATGGTTGTATATGGGGTTTAGGACATGTGGTTTTATATGGTTTAATAGGGATAATTTCATGGGATATGGGATCATTGATAATAGGATGATAATAGGATAATATGAATGGATTTCCGCTCCGGTGTCCTCAAACGTGGCTGGCTGGGAAAGCCCCTTTCAAAATTGAGGGTTATACCTGGGGAAATCAACTATGAATTTTGGATTTTCCATTGCCATCATTGCCATGTTTGATTACCGAAAGGTATATAAGATACATGTTTCTTGTGGATATGTTTGACCATGAAACAAAGGGATTTAACCATTAGACAAAGGATTTACAGTAACCATCAACACTAATCGTCAACATACTTGGAAGTGCAGTTCCAGCTATAAGTGCATATATAACGACAGACATGGGGGTTCGCATCTATGTTAGTTTACCTCAGGGTATAAGAAACATGGACACAACCGATATGGCGTTTTTAGGGTTTTATGAAGTTTCATGGAATTTAATGGAGTTTAACAGGACATTACCCAGTGGATCCATCTGAAATAATGATGACTGGATACAGTATCTGGGATATAACTTATATGTATATATAAATGATATAACTATAACCTCTTCTCAATAAAGCCTGGGATTTCGTGCAAAAACATCCCGCGTTGGCCACTTTCATACGAAAAAAAATATGGGGTCTTGATCCGAATATTAGTCCGAGATGATGAATCAATGATTTTACAAGGTAGTTGGCTCCAGCCGCTTGGGGGATCAATGGGGATAGTATTTTTCACATCCCCCAGATTCACCATGGTTGAGTAAAGGAGAGAAGCAGAGATTTGGAACCACAGAAGCGGGTGTTTGCCAAATATTTTGGGAGAATGGGATTTATATCATAGATGGTTACTATGTCCCTACTAAAATCCACATTTAATGCCATTAACTCCCCATAGAAATCCTTGAAATATTGGGAGGATGGGAGGATGGGATTCACATTCTTGTTAACGCCTGGGTCTTCCCCATGGATATCCCCAGCAGCTCCGCAAGTGGCCTGGATTACCCCAAGCTGGGCTTGGGAAATTTTCAATGGGGACCGTGGCTGGAGGAAATCCTACACCAGTTGATATATGGTTTATCCCATCATTTATACCCTCTGGTAAACTAACATAGCTATTGAAAATGGACATTTTTAATGGGAAAATCCACTATAAATGGCCATTTTCAACGGCTATGTTAGTTCACCAGAGGGTAGGGTTTCAACCATCCAAGGTGGTGCAGGATTTCTTCCATCCCCAGGGATTTCATCGGATTTGATGGGGATTTAAAATGATTTGACAATCATCTACTTGCTGAATAAATTCATGGGATTTCATGGGGAAGAAATGGGATTGCATTGGATTTATGGGGATTTAACAATCATCTACTTGCTGAATGATAATATTTGACTAACCTGAAATAAGGCCAGCTATGGGGATGATTCCCCTGCACATTCACCATCATTCCGGCGAGGTCAGGAAGTGAGGTCAGTACAATTGATCCAGAAATGATGTAAATTTGAATACCCTCTGGTAAACTAACATAACTATGGAAAAACACCGTTTTTAATGGGAAAATCCACTATAAATGGCCATTTTCAATAGTTAGGTTAGTTTACCAGAGGGTAAATTTCATGATTTTCACTCAGCTTTTTCTTGGGCACCATCACTGTTCGCCTCCACCGCTGGGCCATCCGCAGTCGAGACGCGTGGTGAGGACATGCGGTCGATTCCCTCCCAGCGTTCTGTGCCGCTCCGTCTGAACAGACAGGGCCTGAGCTGGAAGCCACCACTGGATGTAAGTGGGTCATGACCTATACAGACCTGGGAATCTCCCACAAGTGGCTGTTTCACCATGGCCACTAGCGTAACTCCTTTCCAGCTGGAATGTGCATCTAGAATTTGGCAACCACGGAAATCAAAGGGAGTGAGCATGACTGTAAATCAATTTCTAAGTTGGCTAATCCTCTAAGCAAACAGAGCCAAATGCAAAATGGGGGGGATCTGCTACAGTACTCAAAGTCACAATATGAGGTATCCACCAAATATCATATAGGCAAAAATAAGGCCATAGTTTTTCATGAGGTATAGATTCAGAATGCGCCTTTTGTGGCAACTAGGATTAACACGGATTCACCAACTACACAACTGTGGTTTGCATTCGCACTTGCATCATCTCCATCACGACACAGTGTATACCCTCTTGGTATCAAGCATCGCTTGCTGGAAAATTTACAATCTAGATAGATAGATAGATAGATAGATAGATAGATAGATAGTTCTCCCATGGAAGAAACCTTTTATTGCCATGTAGACTTCCCTGGTTTCAATCCCAGTAGCTAAAATATCTTCATGCCGCAACCGAACCACTGGTGCCGCACTGGTGGATTTACAGCTGGCTGACCACCATGGCTCTAATTAGAGGTTTCTCAAAATGGGGGATCCCCAAGTCAACTTTAGTCAACCATGTTGGGGATCCCCCATGACTTAGGAAAGATCGTTTTTATACTAAGTTTCATGATCTAATGACTTGGATGATTTGGGGTACCCCCATGACTTAGGAAACCTCTATTCAGTTGTAGGTCCTACAAGTTTCTAGACAAGCAGAGAATCATCCAATAGCTGTTCAGGATTGTTTCAACTAGATCGTCCATCAGATCATAAGATCATAGTCCTACACCGTTCAGTTGATAACCCCGAGTTCGGAGATCCTCATCTAAGCCTATCCCAGTCCCCAAGTCATCCCAAGTCCCCAATTTGCTGGTTCAGTTTTCCCAATGTCTGTTGATTCGTTCGATACGTTTTTCCAGGTTGTTTCATCCCCAGTTTCATACCATGGCAGACGAATTCCCAGTTGGAAATTCCCCTGTATCCCACCTTCTTGGAGGATAATGACCCACAAATCGTAACCGTAGCTGGTGGGTAATCATACTTCGTTCAACTATTTACACATGAGATCAGGAACCACAAATCGCCACCGACTTTTTTTGAAGGCGTTTTACTCTCCAACAACCAGCCTTAGTTAGAACCACAACTTGTCAGATGATCCCGATGATCCTGGAAATTGGAATGGTTTTCCCACAGAAAGACCGAGTAGCTGGGGTCGACAGTCGACTCTCCGCAGGGGAAGGACCTCTGGAAGGATTGAAGGGGAAGACCTTCCGCTGATAGACCTGCAGTGATCATGGCAGCGGCTGATTGAATAACGAATGAAACATGATGAAGGTTTTCCCCAAAATATTGGGGGTTCCTGTGCCAAATTCCCCTAAACTAATTCTCGGACTAAGGGATAAGAAAAGTGAGTACGGATCAAAACAAGCTGGCAAGCTGGCAAATGACTGATGACCCACTAAATTGCTTGCTCTTTGTGAGAACACACTACCAAATGATGATAAAAACTCATGCCACCTATGATTTTCCATAGCATAAGTGGGGATAAGCAACCAATATAGGGACTCAACCATTCAACCAACAACAACGGGGATTGCAGCAACAACAATGGGGATGCGCAACCCTCACGACTACTGATATTCAGGGATGGGTCAAAACATATTAAAAAAAATCCACGGGATTGGGCGAGAACATCCCGATAGACCAAATATACCCTCTGGTTATTTAACATAGCCATGGAAAATCCCCCAAGTAAATGGAGGTTTTAATGGGAAAATCATCCAAAATTAGCCATTTTCCATGGCTATGTTAAATAACCAGAGGGTACATTATGTAAAAATCAATTAATCTGAGGTTCTGGTCCACTGCCATTGAAAAAAACTATGAGCATTCCAAGGTCCCCAACCCTAAATGAATGACTTGACATAAATCTATAATTCTTTTTTCGTGGTAGTGACTGATAGTGATTCCAACAGAATCAAGCCAGCAACGGAGCATAAGATGGCAACTCTTGATTAGGAATTGATGAGAAACCAATGGATTTGGGTCTTATTCCATCCAATCTTGGAGAGATCGGAATCCACCAAACCAGTTGTATTGATTATAAATACATAATATAGATATATGTATATATATATATGTATATATAAACATATATATATATACATATGTATGATTATATACTACTGTATGAGATACCCATCATATCTCTTTTTTGGTCGGTTCATATCCACCATCAATATCCTGTGATCATGGTGGAGCATGCCGAGATAGCATCGGACCTGCCTCTGGAAAGTGCTCGGGTTTCACCTGCCATGAAGTGGCTATGCTGGATGGTGACACATGTAATAGGTGTCACATGTTTTTATATATACATACATATATAATATGTTCATGAATTCATCTATATACTATATCATATCTCATATCTATTCTCGAATATTATAGCTCTATAATATTATATCGAGTATATACATACAGATATATCATGATATGATATCAATACCTATGTATCTGGCTGGGTTAAAATAATTCACTCACCTGAAAAATTGCTGTTATCACAAGGCCATTATGAAACCACCAAGCAGCAGGCCTGATTCATCGCTCGTTCGCACGTCGAATTTCACCTGCCCGCTGTCGCTGCTGGCAGGGGCTGGAGTCCACAACGAGGTCACTAAAAACGAACGAACTTCAGAAAGAATGGTTAACATCAAAATCATCAAATGTGCAAATGTATGTATACATATATATATATATACATATATATATATACATATGTGAATATCCAACTTTATCAAAATGATATGAAATGATATTTGATAAACATGGCAAAATATGGGAATGTGCGATAATCATCGCTTATTTATGCAATTTTCATCATGATTCTAATATGGGAATTACTCTGGGAATTACTGGAAATACTGTATGCAAGTTGACAAATTTCACAAACTGTCAACATCAGCATTCGGCGGGAACTGCCTGCCAACAGATTGGCTTACATCTGGATACATCTATATTTTTGAGCCAAAGATTCAGCAGATCGGTGACATGCAAACGCCGATTCCAATGCGGGGTGGGATTGGATCAGCTGAGCAAAAAGTTGCCAGACTCAGAAAACCATCCCTCTTTTCAAACATGTTAAGGTGCATGTCCATATATGGGGGATCCCCAAAATGCATGGTTTATACAGGAAAATCGCATGAAAATTTGGATGATTCTGGGGTACCCCCATGACTTAGGAAACCTCCATGTGAGTTCAACCGTCCCCAAACGGTGCTTTATGGCATTGGCTATACCAAAAATGACTTCCCCTTGCCGGGCTGAGATGCCCCCGCAAGGGTTCTCTCAAGACCTTCCGCTTCTCACGTTGCGCCGTGAGAATTTGCGCCTGGAGCCAAGTGGCTTAGACTCGGTTGGGGGGTTGGGATGATAACGGGAGTCGGGGGGAAATGCCGATATTTCAATGGAATAATATGGAATATACTGGATTTTTTATGGGGGTTAGCCATGGTTAAATATGGTTTATAATAGGGATAATAATGGGATATGAATGGATACATCCTGCCGTAAACACCATAAACTAACATATCAAATGTGGAAAACCCATCTGTGAGTGTAGATCATTCGGAAGAGCGTCACTGGTCAAATCTGCTTCCTGCGAAATGGTTCAAATCATCCACTGGGGTCAACACTGCAACCATCCCATGTTGTGTTTGAATGGACCACCTATCCGGACAAGTCACAATGATGCACAAACCAGAAATGGCAAGCCATTGTTGGGGATGATTCAACCAATCCGAGCCATCATTTCGCTCCAGTTCACGCAAACAAAATACCAACCATCAATGTTGATCAAAAAAAAAAAAAAAATGGCTTATCAAAATGACCACGTTCCCAGCTTTGCCCAGACCTCCCATCCCATCTTTTAGATCGCCTTGTAAACTTCCGTCAGATCGCCCAAACCGGCTGCTTCCTCCACGAGGCGTCTGGCCTCGTTACTGTTTGCGTCGTCAGTTTAGCCGCAAAAAAACGTGCAACAAAAACGTGCGTAAACTGGGGGTGGTGCAGTATGGTTAAGCAACAAAGCATCAAACATGAGTGAGGTTTGACCATCAACGACATGGTGATTTACCTGCAAAAAATTGCAATTGAGCAACAAACTCTTGCGAGCACAACAAAAATGGATCAAAATGGTAGACATCAAAAAAAATGACTCAAAACCAATCAACAGTTGGATATTCTTGATGGGCTCAATAAGGGTTGGTAAATGTCTTATATTTTTTCTTATCACCCAACAACTATGCCAAATTTTTCATCCCCAACAGGGCTGTTCGGGTGATGTTCAAAATCCTGCCCTGCGAAATTTAACAGCAATGGAAAATTGCCATCCAGTTCGATGATTTACCGATATACCTATCAAAGTGTCATGGCAAACTGCCAGAGGGAAAATAGTATAGGAACACCATATACTACTATGGAAAACGATTGGTAATTAACATTCATTGATTAGATTAACACCGTCTACCTGGTCAAACTGTTAGATAGTCACTACCAGAGGGTCTTGGGAGGTTTCCTGAAATCGGGGGACCCCCAAATCCATCCATTTTGGGGATCCCCCACTGTAGGAAACCTCCATTTACCCTCTGGTAATTTAGCATAGCTATTGAAAATGGCCATTTATAGTTGATTTACCTATGAAAAGTAGTGAATTTCCAGTTCGCTAAGTTAGTTTACCAGAGGGTATCAACCCCTTCTCCCACCTTCATCACTGTGAGGATAGCCCAATCATGCACGCCACCTCGCCAGAGCAGGAATGATCGGGATTTTCCCATGGCTGAGTTCCAGGATTTCCCGGCCAGGTTTGAGGACACCGTTTGGTAATCAAACCTGGCTTGCTGGAAAATCCACCAATTATTACTATAAGGTATTTTCCCAGAAAAACCTCCATTTATACATAGGGGATTTCCAATTGTCACGTTTGATGAAACCGGAGGGTATATCTCATTACCTTGTTGAATCCCTTTTTTGTGACGTACCAAGGCCAGGGTCAAATCATTAACGAAATTACTATTACCAAGTTTAGCCTCCAGTAAACTATGGAAAATTATGGAAGGACAATTATGGACAGTGACATGTGGAAACAATGGAAACAAACAAAGAAGAAAGATCTGTAAACTATTGTAAACGAACATAACTACAGAAAATCACCATTAAAATAACCGGTAAATCATCGAACTAATCGGCTATGTTCCATAGCTATGTTAGTTTACCAGAGAGTAACAGGGTTGTCTGAAAATTGGTCGCCCCTCACCTCCAAAGTTTCTCACCATTTTTCCATTCAAATTGTGATTTCGGAGTATCTCCTATTTGAGCAGAAATCTACTAGGTTCTTCTAATTGCTGGGAAAATCACCTATTTCAGACAAACTCATATACTTGGAGAATAATCCTGCTTGGTAGCTGGTTGATATCCCTAGTTCATAAGTCCCCCAATAAGTCTCCTATCTGGAATATTCTCATTTATATATAACTCGCTTCTAGTCCCAGAAACTAGCCAGTTATGATCCTTCAAATGTTGGTTTTCCCGGGTAAACCTTCATTTTTTTAGGTAGTTCCCAGCCATGTTTGATTGCCGGAGGGTACCCTTTGGTAAACTAAGATAGCTATTGAAAATGGCCATTTATAGTGGATTTTCCCATTAAAAATGGTGAGTTCCCGTAGTTATGTTAGTTTACCGGAGGGTAACTACAACCATCCTCCAAACCTTTCAAATCTGCCCAAGTGGCTCTCTGCGGCTCGCTGTTGTGCAGATTCACTGAAGAGGGACAGTGGGGCACCCCTGCGGCGTTGGATCGGTGGCAAACTTGCCATGGACTCACTGTGTTAGTTTGAAAAAATGGATGGTGTATGATGGTACCATGTTGAAAGCAGATGATTGCTCTTGGAGATCATTGCTATAGTCAACGGACCAGGTGAAGGAAAACTTTGGACATTTTAAGATATTCAAGTTGCAGCAGCAAATTAAAAAGTACCAAGTGTACCCTTCCAGTTGGCCGTTGGTCTATCCCCATGTCTTATCGGTCTCTTTCCATGTTTTTGGCTGGCTTTTCCTCCCCTGATTGAAAGCACAAAATATGGTTTTCTCAGTTGTCTTCATGGTTGTTGGTTATCTAATTGGTCTGAACCCATCTTTGATACTTCTCCCCACTTCTCTGGCAAAAATGATCAAAATTGCATAATTCACGAACCTGAAAGAGCTGTTTTCATACAGCCATTTGGGGATGATTCACCTATACATTCAGCATCATTCCAGTGATGTCACGACGTGATGGCACTGGAATTCTTTCACATCGCACCGGGAAATTCCTTCAAACATCCGCATTCTAATAGGAAACTCATCTATAAACGGGTGATTTTCAAGCAAGCCATGTTCGATTACCAGAGGGTTAAATCATGGCAAATCACTATTTTCAATAGGTAAATCATCATATTCCATCATCTATATATATATATATATACATATATATATATATATAAGTCGGCCATTACAAATGGAATTTTCCAACAAAAACTCCTGAGTGCCCCAGCCACGTGGCCGTCGCAACTTGATGCTCCGCATCCAATTTCTGCTGCGAGCGCTGTAGAGATCGGCAGAGCTGCTCGCAGCCCACGTGCTGAGCCTGGGCCAGAGCGTTGAAGCAACGCTTAAATTGGATCAAATAGGCAGCCCAAAAAAGACGGAAGTCTGTACTGTAAAATCATATAGAAAAAAATGGCAACTTGGCAAATTATAAAATCACTTTTCCATCTTTTCGGTTACTGCGAAATATGGATATGAACATACATGAATCCACTAACAAATTGGAATCTCATCAACCAAACTAGAGGTATTAATCAAAAGCAAATGGCAAATGGGGACCCAAAAGACAATGGAAAAATTGACAACAATTTAGGTGTGCATGATGATCCATGGATGTAATCAACCAAAGTTCGGGACATGATATGGGGCGACATCGAATGGGGTACGCATGGACCAAAATGAAAATCCAGGCATTAATAACTGTATCAGACTGTCTCCACCATGGGAAAGATAAAAAAATTGTACACTTCAATCTTCACTAAAATGGGAATGCAATTGCATTTTTCATATTCTATCTATTGCAGGATGACTATAACTTGTCAACCAACAAAGCTACACCGTTTGGGGGCGGTTAAATATGCTAAATTACCACGCATTCATGATGGTCGTCATTAGGCATGGTTTATGGCGTTGACTAACCATCAAAACGAATATAATCCAGAAACCATCAAGAAACAATGCTATTCTTCCTATTACTATGACCATGACCTGTATGGATGTATCAGAAAATTGGAGATTGACTCCCAAATAGCCAGTCAAATATGGATAATGATGATGAACCAGTGGGTGGAATGGGGTACCCACTTTTAAGAGAAACTCTTTCTTGGATTTCCCTTTAGGAACCCCAAAAAAAATTGAAATATAAAACATATTCCCCAAGCAGTGGATTTGATATTGGTAAAATAAAAATCATCGACTCAGAACATCCAGGAAATCCATTAGATCATTATACTTCCCATTCATATCCGATCAACATCCCAAATTAAATATATACAAATATATTGGTTCTGACTTCACCTTGAAGTTCGCAGCCAGCATGTTCAAAGGCGTCTCTTTCCAAGAAAAATGACACTTTTATACGTAGATGCAATATTGTGTATTGTAGGAAAATGGTGATGAATCACTGGAATTTAGGGGTACCTTAGTCTCAAACAAACCCAAATGACCAACGGCCCAAAAAAAATACTGGCTATGGCCCCAATGTCTTGCCAACCAGACGGAAATTCAACGCTGTCTTTCCCACCCCTGTGGCACCCGAGCCTCTGAGAGCCCTGGTCCTTCCAAAAGGTGAGGAAAATATCTGGACAATGATATATCTGATCTTGGGTACCCTCCGCAAACCAATCTGAGCTGATTTTATTTAATCTGATCTTATCTGATTGAATCAGGTTTCATCCTCGATTTGCAGAAAGGAAACCAATGGTTTATCAGTATCACCAAGGATTTAACAGTCTTTCTTGGTGAGATAATCCAACAAAGAATCGGTGGGTGAAGCAAAATCCGACCAGCAAAGGGGCTGATGGGATGGATTTCATCCCCTCCAACCATTGGAAAATGTGGCTATGGCTCGGATCAAAATCAACCTTCCAGCGAGCATTCTGCAACGCTTCATGGCGTTTCTTAGTTCATGTCCTATATATTGCCATACTAGTAAATTACACGACTATTCAATGTTTCAGGGGGGAAATACGATCATTATAAGTTATGATCCAATGTTTTATTGGGAAAAGAGTGGGAAAATCATGAACTTGACTATGTTTATCTATGTTTCACATTCTCCTACAATGTGGGAAGCCCATTTTTAAACTTCATGGATTTGTCTGAAAATAGGAACCCCCCCAATTCATCCCCATGGTTTATCCTCAAAAGTTAGGCCAGCGGGATGATTCCCCAAATCACATCAAATCACCGTGATTCCAGCGCGTGGTCATGACGTGAGGTCACGTCATAATGATCTATAATTGTCCCAGAAACTATAATAACTATCTATAATTATCTATTATCTATAATTATCTATGTCATGTCATAATTATCTATAATAACGATTACTACACTGGTTATGTTATGTTGTATTCCTAGAAAAGTCCCAGGAATCGCCATTCATTGCTGTTAACCAAAACACGTCTGGTTGGTCCAATGGCAACCTTTCAGTCCTGCTTGGCCCCTAAGCGCCTGGCGGACGGACTCATCCTGAGTTAAGGCAAGTCATGGGGAGCGGCGGACTGGTTAGAATTTTTGGAGCCAGAAGAAAGGGGGTTTAAGAGAGGGTCAAGTAGGTTTAAGCAGGTATTTCTTGCGGTTTAAGATGGATTATATGATATTATCTAATAGGGTTTGATGGGGTTTGATAGGTTTCATATGGGTTTCATGGTGTTTAACGGACCTACTGGGTGTGTTTTGTTGTTTTAATCAAAAACCTGTCACTACCCAGACAAACGCATTCACACAAACTTGGAAAACCCATAGAAATCCATCATTTCTAGATCAGGTTCTGACGGTTTCCCAGTGGGTTTTCCATATCTATCTTAATTTACTAGAGGCTACTGGGAAGAAACCAATGGTGGTTTGGTCTGACATCATGAAACATGCAAATCCTTTTTGGGGCAAAACCAAATGATCAAAATGAGTGGTCGTCCAAAGTCCTTTGGTCCTCCAGGAAATGGCAAACACAGGGCTTGTGTTGAACGCTTTACTCCAGAAACGTGGAACACATCGATGCCCAAAATTCCCTGGGTGACCCCTCTCCCACATTTATACAAATGGGCCATCATTTGTAAGATTCAGGAAGGTGGGTTCAATGAAATGGGGTTTACTTGGATGTAATGAAATTTTCTGGTGTTAAATAGGATTCAGTGGTGCCTCACTAACCCGTCGATTTCTTCCTGAATGGACATCGTTGGCACAATGTCGCAGACCCAAAACGGAAAAAAGACTTGTCGGCCTCATCGAACCTCATTCTACCATTGACGGGTGATTAGATCCTACTTGGGGATGCATCCCACTTAGTAAATGGGTGTTACCCTCATTGATATATATATAATATAATATGTATATATCATAATATATATATATATATATATGGAATATCCCCACTTATATGTCGTAATATGGATTACAAACCACTCACTAGTGTAAGTGGCACATGCAAGATAGTTTGCCAAGAGGTAGACGATGCCCATCTGCCACGCCTCGACTTCATATCCAGCCTTGCAAGTTGCGTTTTCGGTCTGCAAATGTGGTATGGGCGCTTCCGCCGAAGCGTAAAATCTGCTGGTTTTAGCTCTGGTTTTATATAGCTCTCCTGAAGAAATATGCTTGCCACTGGGGACCATCATCTCAAAGCTTGAGAAAAAAAAAGGTAGTTGAAAAAACCAACCAGAAAACAGAAAACCATCATCACCTGAAAGTTGGTCACGGACCGATTTCGGCATGTGCCTCTAACGTCGAACTGCCCGCGCAACTGAACCTTTTGGGCAGATGCACCTCCTGCTTATTGTCCACACACTTCATCTGTGAAGTGAAGTTTCAATTGCAGGAGCACATCACGAGTTCTGTGACTCGTGAATGCCAATAATCAATCCATAGGTCCATAAATCATCTGACACTGAAACGGTTCCGGCTTGAAGATGGAGTGGAGTGAAAGAGGCGTTCATGTCGGTTTGTTTCTCATTGTTCCACATTGATTCAATTTATTCTTCAGGTGCAATACCACTTCCTTTCCTCTCACTCCAGCGGAACCCTTTCACCGCCACAAATGGATCAGACCCATTGCTATACATAGCCAAGNATTTATTCTTCAGGTGCAATACCACTTCCTTTCCTCTCACTCCAGCGGAACCCTTTCACCGCCACAAATGGATCAGACCCATTGCTATACATAGCCAAGTCACCCCAAGTCACAAATAATCTATAAATCAGCACCAGAATCAGTCCCTGGTACCTTTGAAAACTCTAAACTTCAAACTGGTGCAAGAGGAGGCAACATGAAGTGCGAGCATGCTCGAAAGCACTCCCTGTAAGAGTTCCTCCCGTCATANGCAACACAGTTTCACATCTAATTCATTGGGGCATTAGAGGGTCAAGCTATCTACAAAAGAGGCCTTTGCAAGGAACTTTGCGGAAAGTGCCTGCCTGTGCTTGAACAAACCCTTAAACCACAACTCACATCTCGCGATGCACATCTTTCTTGCGGCCTACAAACATTCCCTGGATGATCTTGCCTTCCCGGGCCAATTTCGCCATGAACTCAAAGTCAGAGATCAGTTTAACATAGGCCGCTTCATCCCATCCCAACAATTTCTTGGCATCGTACACTGCTTGCCGCTTCAGCATGTGCACATAGCTGTTCATGGCAGGTGAGAAGCGACCACTGTTCTCCGCGATCTCAACCTCAAAGCCTGCCTTTTTCAGCATTTGCGCATACTCCTCAACAGTGGGGATGGCAGGGAATGTCATCAGGCTCAAGAATCTCTGCGCCTCAGGGTCTGATAGACCTTCACCCTCGATCCAGTCGGTAAACATGACTTTCCCTCCGGGNGATGGCAGGGAATGTCATCAGGCTCAAGAATCTCTGCGCCTCAGGGTCTGATAGACCTTCACCCTCGATCCAGTCGGTAAACATGACTTTCCCTCCGGGCTTTACGATGCGAGCTGCTTGGTCGATGATCAGTTGTTTGTCAGGCATGTAGCACCAAGCATCCTTGCTGTACACAAAGTCGGCAGAGGCATCCTTGGTGNTTTACGATGCGAGCTGCTTGGTCGATGATCAGTTGTTTGTCAGGCATGTAGCACCAAGCATCCTTGCTGTACACAAAGTCGGCAGAGGCATCCTTGGTGTTGTGGCGGTCAGATTTCTCCAAGGCCAAGGGTAACAGGCGACTCTTTCTGACTTAGTTGGGGGACTTGGGTTCCTGTCCAGAAATGTTCTTGGACAATCTGTCAATGTGCAAATATCTGACAAAATGAGTTGACATGAATTGACTGCCTTTCAAACCGCAGCAAGTATAAGACGGCACTTTCCGAGAAACTATGCACAGAACATGACCCGAAACGAAGTTACACGGGGTTGACAAAAACATGGCCGAACTATCCCAAAGTATCTATTGAACAATTCACCAGGGTCATAGAAGGCCAGAACATGCCAGAACTTCCAAATCCCATCTAGACAAGGATCCGGGAGCCCATTCTCCAAAGAGTTCTTGTTGATGAACTTGATCTTATCACTGAGCCCCTCCTCCTCCGTCCTCTTCCTGCCAGTCTCCACCACTGACTTGGTGAGTTCCACTCCGATCATGGAGTCCACTCCAGCGAGGCGTACCAAGGCGCGCATGCCTCCACCATTGTTGCTGTTCAGCTCAACTCCCTTCATCCCTGGCCCTACATGAGCCCTCTGAGCTAGCTCCAAGGTGGACGATGCTGCGCCAATGTCAATCTGCTTCCCCATCACCAGTTCCCACACACCCTGCTCCGGACCACTGTAGCACTTGGCAACGGCATCCGCGTTGGCTGCATCTTGGTCGGCCAGAATCTTCATAGCGGAACTGTACCAAAGTGTCGACAACACGGCGAGCTGCACGAACACCATGGCTATCAGCAAAGGAGACGCGCCAAGCCGGGCAAAGCCACGTCAAAAGTGCGAGACAAAGCAAGCTTTTTCAGCCAAACTGAGGGAGGGAAGATACTGCATGAAACAGCAAAATGCATCAAAATGCGGCAAANAAGCCACGTCAAAAGTGCGAGACAAAGCAAGCTTTTTCAGCCAAACTGAGGGAGGGAAGATACTGCATGAAACAGCAAAATGCATCAAAATGCGGCAAAAGTGTGCTCGGGCCAAGAGCAAGCCCTAAGTAAAACACGGCCTGCAATTCTTTCCTAAGGCATTATCGCTGCACAGTATGCTCTGGTCGGTTCAAAATATTTATCAAGAACATGTTGGCATGTCATCGCTGCACAGCAACAAGAAGCAGCATGGCATCAATGCCTATTTGCAAACATGTTGAATTTGTTGCCAAGATGTTGCAAGATGTTGCAAGATGTTGCAAGATGTTGGATGTTGCAAGCATTTGATCGCGCACAACTTATCACAACATGCTTTCTTCCCAAGATCCAACGAAGGAAATGAATCAACATGTCTTGCGTTCACTTTTTCACATCAGCACCTTCTGCTTCGTCCACACACGCATCTGTGCAAGAAACCCGTCGACCCGCCGGCCGACCCGCCCCTCTTGGTCGAAAACGAGGCGAAGCACGTGCCAGCGTGCCGTCAAGACGAGGCATCGTTAGAGTGAAGTTTCAAGGCGAAAGCGCTGAGGATTTGAGTGCGCCACGAGGTGGGTTGTGCCAGTTTCTGGAAAACGAACATACCACGAAGATACGAACTGAGGAACTTCAAATAATCTCATCCCCCTAATATACAACACCTCCTACATGGTCCCAAATCTACGTGTAAATCCCCTACTAAACATGACTAAACCAGTATTTCTTTGGGGTGTTTAATATTAGGGGGGAAGGGATTAGATGCCAAACATTTTAACGCAAACGCTGAAGAGGGAAAGAGTGGCATTGACCAACCGTTGAAAGCACACACACCTCACTGTAAGTAAGTGGAGATTGTCAGCACACGAAAACTGAACGGAATCACGCAAGTGGAATGCATCCAAATAGTAGTAGGATTGTGCCAGCATATGCGAGCTACTATGCTGCTCTACAAAGCCGGGACGGCCCGATTGAAGCACTATAGAAGCATTGTTCAGCGCTCCCTTCGGAGGTTCAAACAGGGTGAAATGCTGGTCTGGAAGTCTCACGTAGAACTTGCTGGAAGGTTGCGACCATTGAAGGCTGCTGAATTGAAGTTCTCAGATTTCAGGTTGTCAAGCTGCAACTGCAAATGCCCTTCCTCCATTCCCATGTTTGGATCTTGGTCGAGCTCTTTGTACTTGTACAACTCGTGCATCTTGCCACTTCGCAGCTTGGCGTCGCCGCCATCCGCAGCTTTTGCACTGTGATGCTCTTCGCCGCGGACATACATGGCATCAAATGTGAAGATGATGCTGCCCAAAACAAATGTCATGTTCCCTGTCAGGGTCTCAAAACAGATAGAACTACAAATACTGAAGATGAAAACCGAATATCATATATGCTAAATACATGTGTAACGTGTAGATATATTTGTATGATTTATATAGTATAATATCTATATCATATATGTGCACATTGACTTCATGAATTGGGATATGTTGGGATCAATAATTTTGTTCGTAAATCCAGGGCGCCCCACTGATTTTGGGGAAACACTAAAGTCAATTAGGTGGGTTCCCCACAATAGTGGTACGCCCTCCCCTATTAGCAAGTCCACTCTTCGACCCCTAGTTTTTTGGTGGTACTAATTTAGTACTATTTCCTTTTACTTTTAATTGGCTTCCTTACTGACCCTTTCCTATCTTATCCCTTCTTTGATTCTTCTCGGACCCCTCATGGATGCCACCAAGCAGCTGTTTCCATAGAATTGATACCTTTTTGATGGCCATATCCAGTTCGTTCCGTCCAAATTTAAGCCACTTGACCCTTCATGGATACCAATTCCAAAAAATTGACCCCTCATGGATGCTACCACGTAATTGTCTAATTCCAGCAACGTTGGTGTTTTTGACCCTCCCCTCCTGGACCTTGTTGACCTTGTTGATGGTGAGAGGGGGCAGGGGGATGTAATTAATCCGGGGGGGGGTCATTACAGTGTACATGTCTATATATATATATATATGTATGTATACTATTATCTTTTATATATACTATTTGTACTATTATATTTGATTGCATTGGAAATATATAGTACAGCACAGATATTGTGTGCAGTATGTTACACAGCAATGTACACATATATTTCACATAACACGAATCTTGACGTAGAGTCAGTAGAGACATGTAACGATAACGGTGATGGTTGGACGACCCCCTCATTTCTTCGCGCCTGCATGGAGAATCGCAGGCACCTCCGGAAAGACTGCCGCGAAGGTATAGCAAAGGCTTCCAGCGAGGTAGAGCATGCTACCGATGCCATACAAACTGGACCAGGGACTCTCTATGGTGCATCTGCATTTGCCCATGGCAACACACCAAGGTCACTGACTCGCGGTTGCAAAACTGGACAGCAGCTGCAGGAGAAAATCGTCATTTTCTCGGAATATGATGGAATACCCTAAACTTTATGGGGTTTTCCATGCTGATCTTCCCAGAAACATACCTGTAGTTTGGACTTAGGAAGCCCCAAAACTCTGCTGCTTTCGCCCAGGCGCAAACTAATCTGCTGTGGAAGAGTCTTCTTTTGCACTTTCTGGCCAGTCTTTCACATGTGTTTTTTTTCCGCATATTTTCTGATGGTATCAGCATATTTCCTGGTTTCCAGCCCAATCTTGCCATATGTGGACCGTCTGTTGGTTGGGAAAACATCACAACTGACCGAGAATTGACCGATGTGGGGGCGCCTGCATGCCGCACTGACCACAGTCGCGACATCATCGCGGCATCGGCCGGGACTTGGTTGATCGAAGCAAAGACATGGGGAAATGATGGAAGTATAACCAATGAAGAATCAATATCGAATGGGGTCTTAATGGGGTCTTAGTGGGATCTTAATGGAATATTAATAATAAACTTGGATTGATCATAGACTTGGATGGGCCCCAAGTTATTGCAAGGGCGAGTGGGAAAAGCGATGATCCACTCTGAGATTTTGGGCTGCCCTGTATTTACAGAAAGCCAATTGGAGAACTGGGTGCAGTGGATCTAACCATTGAACTGAGGTGATCTAAAAGAATTCTGTGGTATCTACTGGCTATGATAGCTAAACATAGCTAAACCAGAAAGGATGGATGCAACGCTCCAATGTGGGGGTCAAGAATTTTGAATCATGTGAGGATTTCTTAAAATGCAGGATCCCAAAATTATCCAGTCTATTCGTCATTTTGACGGGGAAACCAACGGTTCTAATCCCAAATTTGGCAAACACCCTTGCGAAAGGAAGGGTTCTGGCTTGGAGGGCATTCAACTTTGCTTGTGTCTAGATGCCGGCGGAAAAAGAGAGCCAGGTCCTGAAACAGCAACACTCGGATCACGGAGGATTCAACGTTGACCCAAAACTGACCATTCGGAATGGATGGTGAAACACTTTGGGATAACTATAGTTGTGGAAAACTCATGGAAAATGACCATGGAAGGACCATGATAGGTAAATCATGGTAAGTCATCTCTATAGATGGGCCATGGCACATCACCTGAACGGATCACCTTCAGGCCCAAAAGCCGGTCAGAATGGACCCACAACTTCCGGTCATTTCAGTAAGATGGATTAGAGTTGCTCTACCATCTCATTCTAATATAATTCTTGTTATTTACATGTATTTAATTAACACTTGGACATAATTTATAATAATGTATGTATATATAATCATCATATAATCATCAATCATCATATCCATTCTAAGGGGTCCATTCAGAAAATTGACCCGCACGCAGCACGGCAGATTTTCAGGCACCCCTCTGGGCCAACCTTTCTCGGCGGTTTCAGTTTCGGATCAGCTGCGGCGCGCCAAGTTTTAGCGCACGCACAGCCAACCCTCAAAGGTAGCCTTGCCACTTTAAGGGTTTAATGGGTCTTAATTGCTTTTCAATGGGATTTGATGGGATTTACTAAGATTCAATGGGATTTGATGAATGAAATTTCATGGGATTTCATGGGGCTTGCTGGGGTTCAATGGAATATAATAACTGGATGTATCTTAAAACGGGGAATTCATGCCCCAATTTGTGGCAAGCTTAATAGGATGATGATTATGATAATAATGATGATAATAATCGTAGTAGAAATAATAATGATAATAATAAATAATAGTAATAATAATAATAGCGTTTTTTTAGCATGATAAACCACTGGATGTCGGGGTACCCTATTTTCAGACAACACGTTCGTCAATTTGCCTTGTAAATGCACCAGAAAGAAGTCGTCACCCAGCTCTTGCGCAGCTTGTGTTGCCGGGTGAAGTTTGATGAAGTTTGAAGATCTCCAGGAACCATTGCACAATACCCTGTGGTCATTTAACATAGCCATGGAATAGCTGGCTAATTTTGGATGATTTTCCTAGCTACAAACCTCCATTTACAGAGGATTTTCCATGGCTATGTTAAATAACCAGAGGGTAAATGTCATGTTTGGTACGCATCAAACCATCAAACCAAATCATCCCTTTTGGGTACCCGATCCCTTGACCGGTAGTTTGAGGTATGAGGACCAGGATGCCCATGCGCTTAATGACCGTTCAAGCAGCAAAGCTTAGACACCTACTGCAGCATTGAGACGTTGGAAGAAGCTACACATCAAGCGCGCAGACCATGGACCCAGCACCAGATTCTCCAGATTGGAATCCACGACAAATGTGCAAACGCAAATGTCAATGTACCAATTTAAATGGATATATGACTAAAAGAATCATGTGTACCACCAAAAAGAATGGGGATGTAGAGAATCAAACACAATGGTTGGTTCATCTGGGTTTGTTAGCACTGTAATCATCCAGCTTGTGATGAACCTTCTGTGAGTGGTCGTGTGACCCTCCAATCAACAACCATCAAGTGTCTTTGCTGCTGCTCAATAAGCTCCGCACAAATTATTGTTTGGAGAGGTCTAAGCTTGAGACACTCTCGACTACTCTGGACAGACCAACGTCCTTTCTGGAAAAATACAAGGGATATGCATAAACCATTTACCTGCATTTACCTCTTATGCAATGCGGTAAGCCCAATAATTAACCATCTCATTCAGTCAGCAAGGAAATCATTTTCAATCATCCCACACAGGGATATGCCCAATGTATCCCAATTTCATAAACCTCTATTGGGATGCTGTCTATGGCATTGGGTAAACACCTAATTAGTCGGCTTAATGGGGGTTACTCCTCCATAAATCAACCAGTGGGAATTTGAGACATCCATGAAACAGGCATTCCCCTGGATCCAAGGCTTCTATACACGTCTTGAACATGTGTAGACTGCAGAACGTCTCAAGGGCGGATCTGAGCGTTTTTCCCGCAGCATGGCCAATTACAATACATACCCTTCGAAAACATATAACTTTTAGCTTGTTGGTAAAATAACATTAGTTCACTGCAAAAACATCTCAAGTTTTTTTGAGCTGGTTGATAAATGTCATCATATAAGTATTAAAAAAATATATATCCCTATGGCAAGAGAAATGTTTCAGGATGACGAGCGGCTCAAAAAACACCCAGGCCGATGCAGCTCGGCATCTCGCTGCCTCTTTCGTCGCGTCAATGGAGACCTGACACTGGCAACCAACGCTTTTTTTTTGGAGGTGTGTCTCATCATTTCTAGCTAATGAATGGGACAAAATGATGATTCACAATGGGATTTAGGGTATACTATGTTCAGAAAAATCCAAGGTGCAATTGTTTGGAAGATTTAAACAGTCTACAGTAACCAACAAAAAAAAGTGGGAAGCTGTCGTTGATCGAAAAAAGAACGATATTTGAGCAGCCTAAAGCGACTGTCTCACCACAAATGTTGTTTGAATATAGCATGATATTACCACTTAAAATGATTGGAACTAGTCATTGTGTATATCCCGAGATATTACTATAGTCTATAGTTGATCTCCCAAAACACAAGATTTTTGACTTATCAATACGTGTCACCATTTTAAGTCCCGATTTACTTGTTCTATCTTTTGGGTGTTGCATTTTTTTTACATATATCTGGTCCCATGACAGTAGCTGTTATCATACGGCCATTTGGGGATGATTCCCCGGACGATCAACCTTCCATTGACATCACAGTGAGGTCATGCAATTCATCCAAATGTATAGGTGTTTAACAGGGTGATATCAGTAGAAGTGTATTCCCATGATGATCCCATACGATCTTCATATTTTCATCGTATCTCCTTTGCATCATCATAAGTGTGTGTATATATATATACCCTCTGGTAAATTAACATCACTATGGAAAATCACCATGTTGAATGGGAAAATCAACTATGAATGGCCATTTTCAATAGCTATGTTTGTTTACCAGAGGGTATATATCATGTCATACTATATTCATCCAGATATATCCCCAGTCCCATGATGTTCCCATTCTACCACCTGTTTTGTTGCTTCAATCACCATGGTTTCCTATGGTTTCCTATGGTTTCCTGTTTCCTATGGTTTCCTATGGTTTCCTATGGTTTCCCATGGTTTCCTATGGTTTCCTATATATATATATACCATCTGGTTATTTAATATAGCCATGGAAAATCCACCATAAATGGAGGTTTTAATGGGAAAAGATGGGAAAATCATCCAAAATTAACCATTTTCCATGGCTATGTTAAATAACCAGAGGGTATATGTATACATGTATCTATTATACATGTCCCAGTCTTCTTTCCCGCCTGTGAGGTGATTGGGCAACGACTTCCATGCTTGCCTTGGGATAGCGCGGGGGATATGTTTTTTTGGTGCGAAAAAATGGGATATGAATGGAAGATTGGGCAATACCATTCACTGTGGTTTATATGGTTTTTATCTGGTTTTATAGGGATAATGATGGGATATCATGAGAGATACCCTCTGGTAATCAAACGTGGCAATGGAACATCCCCGAACAAAATGGAGGTTTAATGGGAAAATCATCTATAACTAGGGATGTTTCCATTGCCATGTTTGATTACTGGAGGGTAATGGTGTCTTAATCCGATCTAAGTGTGGTGTCTCAATGCATTTGTGGTAAACCCACTGGCATCAACTGCCGGATGATGAAGCCAGGGAGGTTCCGAACAGTGAACTCCTGGTTCCTGGGACGAGTGGCAGTGGTTTGCAGGCAAAGCCATAGTTGCTGCTTTCTGCCGGGTTCCCCAAGCATTCTCTGTATCCCATGAAACCTGCAGCGCTGAATCCACCAGCGAGCGGGAAACCGGGGGTGTTTTTTGCCAGAGTTGTACTTCATATAAAAACATAGTGTGTCATGATATGTCTATCTTTCTATCTATTCGTCCATCTGAAGAGTCTATCCTACCTTGCGTGTGCATGTGTCGTCCTGAACGAGGGATGTCAAAAAGCAATGGGAACTTTCAAGTCATCCACTCTCAAAATTGTTTCAACGTAGAAAAAAATGGATGGTACATGATGGTACCTTCTAAGAAAGGTCCAGAAATGCATGGTATCCCCCAGACTTGCCACTTTCATCTGGTCTCAAAGTGTAAAATTTCGCTTCAAAACCTGATTTGTCTTGATTTCTGAGTTTCCCATCATTTTGAGGCACACCAATCCACCAAACCACTTCAACATCCAGATAGGATTAGACACCCAGCCCCATTTTTGGCACAGACCACCTTGGGGTGGGGCGAAGTGCTCCGACACGGCTCGGGTCGTGAGATTCCACGACCTCAGCCACGGCGGGGATGTCTTCAGGGTCTGAAAAAAATGGGCAAAATCCCCATGATTTATCAAAAAAAAATGGATAGAAAATTGATTATAATTGCGGATGTATTCCAGTTTTTCTCCGAATCCACCTATTGAACTAGTGGGACATTTAAGGTCCGGCTGATCAACTGCAGCTATTTTGGGGATCTGAAAGGGATGGACCATCGTTTTAGACCTATGAAAAAATTGGGTGTCCCAAGTTGAGCCTAAGTGAGTCAAGAACCTCAGGCATCTTTAGATATCTTTAGGTCCTTTTGGATTGTCTGAAAATCAATGAAAATCAGCTGTAAAATGCTGTAAACACTATCAATCCATTGATTAATCATGATATCTCATCTGTATTCCTATATTTTGCCGCTGAATTCGGGGGTCAAGTCATACGTCTATAGTCATACCTATGTCCAGACACAGCTGAGCGTGGGCGGCACAGCTTCGATCTGGCTGACTGGGGATTCCATAGCTGAGCTATGCTTAGCTGCAGAGATCTCTGAGTCCACGACAACTTCTGCTTCGACTTTGGAACAGCAGTGAACCTGAAGAGTTTACGATGGACTCTTCATCCGGCCATGGACCCAGATCCAGCACTTTGGGTATGAACCCAGCAGTGTGAAGGATCCCAGACTAATCACATAGTTGCGATTCGAGATGTAGCTAAAGCTGCATAAACACCATCAACGGAAAATGTGATTCCATATGGAGGGTTCCTAAAATGGGGTACCCCAAAATGGATCGTTTCTACTGGTTTTTATCGTATTAAAACTGGAGGATTTGGGGCTACCCGCGCCTGAGCCATAGCAGTTTGTCAAAGTTTCCGTCGTCCCAGCCTCGGGGGTACCCCCACATCCAAGGTATGGAAGACCCATGGCTTTGTATAGATTAACCTCTGGTAAACAGCCACATTTTGCTATGGAAAATCCCCCGAACTAAATGGAGCTTCCTAGCTGGGAAAATCATCTATAAATGGTGGAATTTTCTGGTAAACAGCCACATAACTATGGAAAATCACCATTTTTTAATGGGAAAAACCACTATTTCTATGGCCATCTATGGCCATTTTCAAGAGCAAACTGTTAGTTTACCAGAGGGTAATGGTCACGAATGGGGATCTGCCATGACTTAAGAAAGCCCCATGAAACCCCCCACATCCATGACTACTATGGGACAGGGATGCTTATCTCACCCAAAATATGATAGTTGATGGTAGTTGATGATCCCAGCATAGGAGCAATGGGAGATTCCAGGTCTCATGCCCCGGGTTTTTCTGAAAAATCATGCGTTTCCAACTGATGATTTACCTCTTGCACCCTCAGAATCTCCCAGCCGGCGCTTTTGAAGCTTTGACCCTCTGGTAAACCATAGCTGTGCAAATCACCAGTTTTAAATAGTTTTAAGCTGTTTTGAGTTCCGTAAATCATCGAAGTGTAAATGGGACCACGTATGACCACGTTACATCTTCCATAGCCTCGTTTTAAACGGGGTAAATCCTGGAGGCCATCCAGGCTCCGTCCAGGCTAGCTCCATCCAGCGGCGTTTCTGATTGTTTCTGTGCATCCCGGCAATCAAGGCATTGTTCCTCATCACATCCCAGTGCTTGTGCTAGCGCAGGGAGACTACAATGATCCCAGGCGACCAGAACCTGGCGACATGGATGGGGGATTCCTGGGGCTGAATGGGTCGCTTTTCCTCCGTGATTTAGCAGTTGGACCTTGAAAATCGACCATTGTTTTAAGGAACAGATGTGAAAAGCATTCTTCCAACCCCCAACTCATGGCAGGGTCCATGTGAATAAATGGGGGTCCCGTGTCATGCTGATTTTCTGAAGAAATGCGAAATCGCGTTTTGAACTGATGGAACATGATGGAACCCTAAAATTACCATTTGGGGATATTTAGGGTAGGAGCACTCATGGTCCAATGTTTACATGTGCGTTGTCTCTACACAACTGGCACGGTAAAATTCCATCGACATCAAGAGAAACCCATTACCTCCCTCCTGTCTGTGAAATACCCATGGTTGTTTGCTGTAGCAAACACATATCTATGTCTTATCATAGTCATTACTCTCTGGTACGAGAAATCATGATCCATCATCTAGTTCGATGATGCTCCCAGCTATCAACCTCCAGCTAATTCTGTTGCTGTTGCTTCAACATAAAGAGAACCATCCACAAATCCCAAGTTTCACTCGATCGCTGGGCAAAATTCTTCATGGCTCCACTGGGCTTCCCGCAGTTTCTTCACTTCTTCCAGAGAGGCACTGTGCCTGACAGCAACGAAGAGGACCTGTGAGGCTTCACCTTGGGGACCTGGGGTCAAGTTACAGTCTATCGTTTTCCATAATTTTGGGGGAGAAAAGATCTGTTGTTTCCTCTCATGTTCCATAAATTTGGATTTACACTTTTGGAACATCCACAAAATCCCAGCAACTATGGGGGTTCCATGGTAGTGATCGGGTGCCATGATCCAAATCGCCGAGTTTTTGGCCATGTTGATTGGACCAAGATACCGGGTCGGACCATTTTTTGGGGGGCTCACCGGCTCAGGGGTTTGAAAATATGCTGCCCCAAATTCCAAGGTTTATGATCATCTTTCCTACTACATTGTTATTTTTTGCTAGATTTTGCTACACACCCCATTTTCAGATATACCCAAATATTGGCTCTATATCCTATTAAATGCCCGTCAAATCACCATTAAGTATGCTTACCTTTTGATCCCACCACCGTTTTTTTGTTCTCAAAAAAAAAGAAAGCACCCCGCCTCGCGCTCGCTTTCCAGCGATCGCACCAATCCCAAAGCTCCGCCCTGCCGAAGAAACGATGGGTATCGCCAGGGGGATCAGCCAACGAATCGTACCCTCTGGTTATTCAACATCGCCATGGAAAATCTCCGAACTTGGAGCTTTGTAGCTGGGAAAATCATGAAAAAGTCGCCAGTTTCCATGGCGAACTGTTAAATAACCACAGGGTGAACGTTCTGGTAGTGAAATCCTTGGTGAACGTAACCCTGGGATCCATTTTTTCAATGGGATAATCCTGGTGAACGTAAGGCCATGTGAAGCCCATTTTAAATAAAGTGGCTAATCCAATTGTTCTAAATGGATGAACTAACTATGGTGAAGTGAAGAAAAAAAACGATCTGTGGGATGATCCACGGTTCGTATGGGTCAAAATATCAGTCGACCCATGGGACCACAGATGGGAATGTCTATGTTTAGTATGAACCAGATCAGTCTCAGGGGTAGCCAATTCTGATCCATACGCAGCTCAATCAGATGTGATTCATCAAAAAGACAGAACCATACATATATTCATCATATATTCATCATAGACCTACAAAAGAGATTCCGAAAAGTCCATTCCATCTGTTGACTGGGCAAACAATGCTTCATCTTAATGCTTGATCTGCCAGAACAGTGATGGGTCTGCTATGAGCACATCAGCTGTCATCAGTCCATGCTTCAAAAGCTGTCATGGTTCAAATGGTCGCTGAGTCATCCCAGGATTCGTCAAAAAGGTCGATCATAAAATGGTTAAATCCATAATGGCTTCATCCTACCATCATAGTTCTGAATTCAAACTGGATCATTACTAATGAATCAATCCATCACTTGAGACTAGGAGTATATATATATATATATGTAATTATATATATTCACATATTGACTAACAAAAACTACAACTAATTAGGGGAACCCACTTTGATTTAATCCATTAAGTGTATTCCCGATGAAACTGGCGCGTCATCCAACGTCGGCACCAACGTCGGCAACTCGCCATCCACCATGGCATCCCATATTTATGCTTGTCAAATCATTAGAAATCCGGATCCTCCCCAGCTCATTTACCATCAGTTGCACATGTTTGATGCGTAAATTCCCATAAATTCCAGCCATTGGGGGTTTCCTAAAATGTGGGTACCCCAAAATGGATGGTTTATAATGGAAAATCCATCTATAAATGGATGATTTGGGGGTACCCCTATTTTAGGAAACCTCCATTTTTGGGTGTTTTTTTCTTGCTGCGACGCCACTCAAGACATCCGTGACCTCGTCAAAGGTGGTGTTGACCAACAAACGTAGACGCTGAGCCAAGGGCCACAACAAAAACCTGCAGCGACAAGGGCCACGATGGATCTGATCTAGATGAAAGAATGCCTGAAGACAAGGAATATTGATGGATATCATATATTATATAAAAATATATGTATATATACCCACCAGTTTTCGAGTATGCCTGAAAATGGGGACTAATGGGGATACCCGGATACCCATCAAAAATGGTACTTTTAAGGAAGGGAAATGAATAGAAATGATGATTAAGCCACCTTATTTTCAGACAAACCCATATTAAAGTCGGGTGTAATGGTGTGTATCAAGTGGCTTATTGCAGTTGAATGTGATTTAATCTGAGAAGAGGAAATCATTCGATGAATGGTTGATCTATGGGGAATCAGTCCCAAAATAGCTACCCCCAGTTTCCGGCCATCCAAAAAATGGGAGCCGCGACCCTGCGATGTTGCTGTTTGGTGCCAAAACCCGAAGCAAACACATAGACTGAATCGACCTAGAATTGACTAAGCCTCATCTACCCCGGAGGTCCTTGCTATGTCCTCAAATGGGAAAAGAAACTACAGGATGAAGACTTGGGGATATCACCGCAGACGATTGATGTTGGATGAAAAATCTTCCCGTTGGACGTCGTGATGTGCGTCGTGAACGCATGCATGTACACACAAATGCCACATGCATCAACGTGTTGAGGCTCTACAATGGATTATAGGTTGATTTTTTGTCAATAATAATCGTGCCCAACAAGTCCCCAACTTTGACACAGACTCAGATGTGCATAATTCTTCATGTACAATCATGTCTGTATACAAAAACATTTTTTTGCAGGTAAATAACCGCTTTAAAAAACGATAACAATAATAACATCGGCCAATTCTGGATACCCTTCAAGATTTGTTTAAAGCTGATTGATGTATCCCGACCAATATAGCCAAAGATCAACTTGCACCAAACTACCCTGCCCCAGTTGGTTTACCCATGTTGATTGTTAACTCAACGGTATCATCATTTTCATTCATTTTCCCAGTTCAACCAAGATGATAATTCGGGTTATCAAGTGGGAAAATGGTAGGTCATCATTTGTGTACCCCTTATTTCATGGCTAGCTCCCACATTTTGACGGTCAAACCCCCATCTTTGACGGTTGAATCGGTATGACCCCCATCCGGTCCCACGGTTTTTTGCAGAAATTGCTGATAAAGCTCAATCTAAAACTCAGATGTCCATCCCAACTGAACAAAATAGTATAAATCTCACTTGTTATGATTTTCCCCATTATTTATATATATATAGGGATATACATATGATATGCAACATTATGCAACCATGTTGATAAGTGGGCTTATCAATTGCAAGATGGCTCCCCTGGTGGGAAAATGGTTCATAACCCCCATGCACGAGTTCATGATATCTACCATAAACATCCATAAACCATACCTAGGTACCAACAGACAGCGATCATAAATCAGCTATAAATCAGCTAGAAATCCCATGAAATCCCCATTTTTCGTGGTGAAATCATCATTTTCCTATGGTTTCGTCCACCTTGGCGCCCCACCTTCTGGGAAAACCATGGAGCTTCATCAGCCAAGGCACAAGTCACGGCTGGTGTAGACACCACGCTTCAATCTCCGCGCGTAAAGCCTGGACGGTTTAGGATTCGGGGATCCCAAACTGGGAGTAAAACAATGCCACAAACCACCCATGACTGGGAAATGGTTGACATACCACCAAAAAATTTTTATGTTGAGTCATTGGGGATGGTTTATGGCTTTGTTTTACCCAGATTGTACCAAAATGGCCAAGAGTTCGGGTCGGGCAGGAGACCGCAAGTTGGTGGCCAAAAGTTCGGATTGGTGAAGTGTTCTATTTCGTCAAATGATGAGATTCACAGTTTTATGGTTGAATCCCCATTTCTTGGGGAAAACAAGAAGAGCGTACAGCAAAGCGCAAACCCAAGCCCAAACTATGAAAAAAAATGCCTATTTCTAAGCCTCAAATTAAACCCCAACTAAGGTCCTGTCAGCAACTCAACAGGTGCCTGTTGGGCATGGGATATTGACCTTCAGGACCAAACTCCGCAGCCATATGCTCCTGGTCGAGAGCTGTTTCCAAGCTGGGTATCACTTAATGTTGGGGTAAAATGATGCTTTAATGACGTGTCAATTGTTTTTTGTTACTGGGTTTTGATGGAATATAATGGGATATAGTTTATTTAAAATCCAATTTGAAAACACCGATAAATCATGATACATCATGATAAATTGAACGTAATTCTGCGGCATCTTATTGGGTAAGAAAAGGTTCTTAAGATCACATATGGGGTTGAAACTGTTTTTCACAACTAAACTAATTCTGGGAGTACAACACCATTGAACGCCTTTCCCACCATGTTCTTGTGGGGCAAAAAAGTATGTGAGGTTCGACTTGGTATAAGTAAATTTGCATTCTTTTCTGGCACTCGGGTTACCCTCTCTATGACCCAAACCAGTGAGATACACCTACAAGCCCTCAAAATTGTCAAAGGTAGGATAGCATTGGGTTTCTATTATACCATCACAGCCTGGTCATGAATTTCCCTCCAAACATCACCAGGCTTTTTACATGTTGCTCATTGCTGGGGTCCCCAATTTTGTTGCCCTTCCACCGAAAGTCACGGCCAACATGGGTCAGCCGCACCCCGCGCAGATAGCCCTGCTCTGTGCAAAGCTCCATTTTGGTGGGTTCCTGCGGCGAAATGGTGATGAAAAATCGACCAGAATTGCGAGTCATCAACGGAAATGGGGATTTCAGCGACACACATAGGGACCGAACACCATCAAGATAGGCATTGGCCAACCAAAATGCGGATTTGATGGATTGTTGAGTGGAGAATATCAAAGCCAGGGATTCAAGAGTTGAAGGACATTGAAGGTATCAAATTATCAAAGCCGAGATATCTTTTTTATCTGGTAGGGTTTTGGCAAGAATGCGAGTTTCTGCCACACATGGATACAACCAACAGCCATCAGTACCTAGCGAGTAGCAACAGTGGGGCAACACGAGATCACTTGTCCTCAATCATAATGACCTCCAACTATGATCGACACTGTGCGCGGTCTTTCAATACACGCTGGTACTAAAGACTATTGATACCATTTGAATCCATTTGATACCTATAAATCTTGCGGAGTGTCACATTCAGCGGTGACTTTCTCCGGGGTGGTCCATCACGCCTCTCTTCATCCAATTCTAGCACGGTCCCAAATAGAAAGAATAAGCCACAAAACCATATCGAAAGAATCGACTGCGGCTGAATTGATCCGCACTTGGTTTCATGATTTAGAGTCCTCCCACGTCTCACACCTGCAGTCGTTGAGATCCTTTCTCTGCTTTCTGAAGCAATGAATTCCGGCAGCTACGTGCATGGACGGGCACAGCTACCACTTGCATTTCAGGCTAAATCGGCTTCTTGCAGGAAACACTACGCCCTTTACGCTACCAACCTCGAGCGGAAAATTCACCAACTCTCCATGGTTTCCCGATCGACCAAGGGGTTTCGCAAGTCAGATCCAGGTACCCGCACATGGTGCACACCTAAATGAAACTTGGACCCTGAAACATGGGATCCCCAAACACGAAGATAACAGGCCCGTCCAAAGCCACGAAGTTTGCAAAGCTCAAATTGCGGAGGTGGAAGACTGGGCAAACTGTGCAGCAAGACCAGGCAGCAAGTTGGATCGTCCCGAACTTTGGAGGCAAATTTCTATTGGGAATGGAAAGTCCTTGCCAAATAGGTCAGGTTCAGCCATGTACCTTCTGACTCTTGCAGCATCTTCCTATTCAAATCTTGGGTCATCGATCCAGGTAGCTCCCATGATCTCCAGATCTGGCACAGGCTATGACCAGCCCTTGACCGGCCTTTTAAAAGCCCCACACTCTGGTCACGCGAGGCCCACCGGGCAAAAAAACCGTTGCTGAAAACTGCCAGCCGCACATGATGTGTTTCTCCAGATTTGTAGGCCCTATGGGTGGATGGGAATGGCTCAACCTTTTATATATTATATTACCCCAAAAATGAATGGTTTTTATACTACTACTATGAGAATCTCGTAAGTTTCGTGGCACCCCCAAAGTTTGGGCCATGTAAACTTTGCCTGTGGTGCATGTTCGACGGCATCACGTGCGTTCTCATCTGCCTGGAGGTTGCATTTTGCCCACCAGTCTCGAGGTTCGCCCCGTTCTGTCCAGCACCAACGGTGATGAAATGGGTGGTGGTAACGGCCTGGGCACCATGGGAAGTGTGAGGATGGCCCATTACATGGCTCTCTGAGGACCTTGTCCTTTTTGATAATCTGAAATAGCTCAACAATGTTGTTGTTATCCCATCATCTCCAAGAATGATTGGAATGATTGTTATTATTATGGGATATGAATGTCTTTTTGGATATGATTTTACTTACGAAGAGAAGATCTCAGGTGCCCGGCGGCATCACTGCTCGAGCCGCACCTGCATGATTCATCTTCGAAACCACCAAGGACTAGGGGGGCTAGTAAACCAGCTACTGTTGGGTCAAATGATGTTACATTCTATTTCCGACATGTTTTTTTTTGGTCCATAACAATTATCAATTGGGTGTGGATCAAAATTTAAGGAAGGCCCAGGGGATCGCAGATTTTGGCCAAATTTGACCAATACCAA
Source organism: Symbiodinium sp. clade C Y103 (assembly GCA_003297045.1). Classification (NCBI taxonomy): domain Eukaryota; class Dinophyceae; order Suessiales; family Symbiodiniaceae; genus Cladocopium; species Cladocopium sp. clade C. The sequence continues at coordinate 102,316 of BGPT01001223.1, read as the reverse complement.
ATTCAGTGGGGTAGAGCCCATTTTGGACAAGCCCACATGATCCAGGGAAATAAAAACATGCTTGTAGGTAAGGGGACCGTCTTTGGGGATATGGACATTATGGATGCTACTAGCTGTTTGGGTGTGAACAGTGGGGCACCGAACCAGAGCTCTTTTGAACTTCGGCCCGCGGGGTCGAGACCTAAGACGTCGTCATTTTATCTATCCAGTTATTTGGGTGTGTACTGTCCATATGTATGTGTATATACCATCTGGTAAACTAACATAGCTATTGAAAATTGCCATTTATAGTTGATTTACCCATTAAAAATTGTGATTTTCCATAGTTATGTTAATTCACCATAGGGTATGTGTTTGGAATGTTTTGGACATGTCAACACAAATGATAAATTGCAAAGAAGAACATCTTGGAGCCTCAGGGATGGTAGCAACTGATTGTTCATGTCGTGGATGTCCATCGGATGATGGTGAAGGTAATATGAGGATATATGAGGTAAGTATGTTCTACCTGGATTGGATGACTTCAAATCTGGCAACAAACTCCCTAGAGATGACAGGTTTAGTAAATGTTAACAACATGGAATCTCCCGAAAGAAGGGCTTTGGAAATTCATTTGAGGACCATGGTTGGCCTTGCATGTCAAATGTCAGGGTTTCCCCATCCACCCACTTGTTCAAAGGATCCCCGAGCCTTCCTCCCACAAGATTGGCGGTGGCACCTACAGGGAGTGAATGGTTGCACTGGATGCATGCCTGTGATATTGGTGGAATATGGTACCATCCTGTAAACTAATATAGATGTGGAAATTCACCATGTTCTAATGCAATAATCTATATAAATTGGCCATGTTCCACATCTATGTTAGTTTACCCCAGGTACTTCAGAAAGAACCTGCAAGCAGTCAGTGCAGCAAGCAGTGCGCAATATCCGGCTGTAAGAATCTCATACAGCAGGGGACCCTGTTTGAAAATCGAACACCGATTTTAAGCCCAAAAATGCATCCAAAATGGTGAGCAAGCCGCATTTTCCCATTAGAAGTTACCGCAGAATTCCGAGAAATCCAGAAAAATCCATCAGAATCAACAAGCCAAATCCACCATTTTCAGACTTTCTCAATTGCAGTGTCAGTTCCCAGTGGCACGAGGGGTTCACTCGTTTCTGCCTGGTGCACATACTTCCGACCTGGAGACTCCTGGCGATCGGGTCTTGGGAACCACAGCAACTTTGGTAGGGGGGTTCCATAAATGGGGATACCCCAAAATGGATGGTTTATAAGGGAAGATCCTATTAGAATGAATTATTTGGGGGTACCCCCATCTTGGGAATCCTCTATTTTTAGATGCCCTCGATGTTTTAAAGTCAAAGCTCTGTATTCGCAGATTCTATAGACCTACCCCTTGGAATTGCCAGGGGATTTTCCAGTACTTCCAGGTGCCCTGAGATGTACTTTGCCATAAATGATTTGATAGGGGAAGTTGAGATCCATCCTGCAGTAAACATTGTCGCTATGGAAATTCATGGTTTTTACCCTGGGGGAACCATCTACACTTGATTTTCACGATCTATGTGGGTTTACTGGACGGTGCCCAACACAAAAGATCAAAACAACTACTATCAACCAGGCCAGCTAGACCCAGCAGAAGCAACAGCAGCAGCAGCTGCTGCAACCGTAGTTTCGAATCCAACAACCTGAATCGTGTGGATTGGAGAAGGCATATCTGTGCCATCCTAAACAAATCAAGTACTGGTCTACACTCCTGCAAAGTGTTTGGCCAATGTTATACCATTCTAATCTGTTAGAATAAAATACCAGATATAAACAATATACTGGCAATAACGTTATACCAACTATAAGATACGCTTTACCAAATTTCAGATAGTCTGTCTGTCAACACGTCTGCATGACCGCAGATTGAGGCCCAGGCGGCACAGGCAGCAACAAACACAGCAAGCCAAAATGGCCTCGGCTGAGTCGTGATTTCTGTCAACACAAATGAACTATGAAAAATATGTCGGTTTCCCATCCCAATATTGTATTAAATTAACTTATATGCTGTTTTTTTATGGATTCATGTTTCTATATCACATTATATAGTTTTGCATCATATTCAATTTTATTTGCATTATACCATATCATATATGTATATATGTATATACATATATGCAGTACTATATGATATATGTATGTATATTTATATGTGTAACTTATATAACATCTATATATACAATATAGTATATAAATGGAAATACGTGAAAACAACAAGAAGCAAAGAAGTTGACCCTCTTATATGAGGTAAGATCAGAAGATCCTTGTGTTGTTCATAATTATCCACCAAACATCCCTATTCGATCATAGCTTGAATCCTCCCTTATCACAATCCACTGGACCAGCTGAGCGTTGCCGACCAACAGAAGAGCGAACGGCCTCATAGGGGTGGACTTGGTATGGTATGCTTGGTGGGGTGAACCCGAAGGACATTTGAAAATATTGGGATCATTGAGGATGGGTCATGATGCTGCCTGTGATTTTTTCGATACGAATGAGCAGATTTACATCCGAAGCTACCACTTCGTTTTGTGTGAACAAAAAAATCAGGGTTGTGACCCAAAACCCCATATTACAGTCTGTAGAGGGACAACTTGAAGCTTCTTTTCAGGTTAAAATGCATATGTGGAAACTATGGATGGGTCTGTTTGTGAATGTTCCCAAACGGAGCGATCACAGTAGTGCAAGGGCGCTGTGGTCAACCGATCTGGTGCATCCCACAATGGAGCCAGTTGAGAAGCATGCGTAAAAAGAGCCACGAAGATTACCTCTATCCCCATCCCGCTATGCGGGTTGGTGGGTATCCCCTATGGATTGCAGCAATCCTCAATGAGGTAGTACTAAGGAATAAACCCCCGTCATGTCCAGTCATCAGAGGTATTTTTCATTGCTCAAGTGGTTCCCTTAGCCGTGACCCTCCAACCGTGCCCCGACTCCCCGCCCAGCAGCATGCCAAGTGACCCATTGCCCAGCAGCAGATTGGAAATACCTCACCAGGGCCATGGAGACCTATGAAACCTCATCTAGTCCTATGCTGGTATTCAATGGGATTTCATGGAACATACTGCATTTTTGTGGGGGTTTATCTATGGTTAGATATTGTTTAATATGGATAATAATGGGATATGAATGGATATACCCTCCAGTAAATTCACATGACGACCCTGCCATTAATCGAGGTTAGTTTCCATGAGTTTCCACTCAAAATGGGTGATGACTTAAGGGTCGAACTGTTAATTTGCCGGAGGCTAATCCATACATCTGGCTGAATTGCGGTAAATTCAACAACCTGAGAAATGTGTGATCATTTTGGGGATGATTTCCCCTCTTAACATCATGTAACATCATACCAACACTCATTTACAATGACGTCATGGTGAGGCCGTTTTCATTCAGCCAAACACTGTGGAGGATGAGGCCAAATGGGCTGATGCTAGGCTTGCAAAGTGCAGGGACCATTAGGTTGTACCAATATCAATGCCACTATATGGCACTATGGTACATGGCTAACCAAATTTACCCTTGATATTTGGTTAACCATTGATAAGCACATGGAAGATACTTGGCTAAGAAACTCAGATGAGAGGACATCTTTATGCACATTGCCACACAGCCATCTTTCACCGGGTTTGCGCCCAGGGTTCACGCGGTCCCAACCGGTTCCAACTAACTGGTCCGTTCATGATAGTTGGTGGCAAGTGCTGATGACCTGCTAAAAAGTTGACAATACTAAAACTGGGCTATGTGTTGGACCCATCTAAGCCCAAAAGCACGAGAAATCTAGATTTGTTTGGTTTTGATCCATCCAGGATACTGCAATCTAGCACATATCTAAAGCCCAAGAGTTCATTCCAACAGCCTCAGGCCGACATTGAATTCGGATTCTCCTGGGGAATTCGACGGGTTTCCGCCAATTATGGCGAAGTGATGCCCCGAACTGTTGTCTAAGTCTGTTTCCAACAAACTGTTTACGGACGGGTTTATGATATCGATTATCTGCAGTATGTGTTCGATTCGTGAAGATGACGAGTTACAACATAAAAGCTGCAAATGATCAGATCCAATATAAAAACCTCCATAAAACCCGGTGGCATCTCCAAGGCATTCCAACAACTACCCGCCATGTCACCATGTCACTCCGTTGCATCCCAGTGGCTTGCGAAGGTCAAGGTCAATCCGAAGCTGCTGGACGTCGGCCGCTCGGTGGAGATGTCCGGGGAAGCCGTCGAAGTGGCCTGCGGGCAGGAAAGCTACCAGGTCGTCATGAAATGAGATGTACATAATGGAGATGCATGGGATACATATACAGTGTGTGTGTGTGTATAATGTATAGATAGATAGATAGATAAGATAGATAGATAGATAGATAGATAGATAGATAGATAGATAGATAGATAGATAGATAGATAGATAGATAGATAGATAGAT
>BGPT01001223.1:52171-85942 GCA_003297045.1 Symbiodinium sp. clade C Y103 | reverse complement strand
CAAAGAGCTCATGGTACGAGAGCATAGCAAAATGCCCTTGGATCACCGTCATGGCTTCACGAGCTGCCAAAGTGAGGTTATCCACAAAGCTGAAAGCTTGAACTTTGGGAACAAAGACCCGCATGTAGACATGGTAGCCCCAGTTCACTGTAAGCATAGCCACAATGGATAAAGGGTCACCTTCCGGGAATCCGGAATCAGAGGTCATGACCGGTCCCACACATCCTCGAACATCAAATCTGCGCTGAAAAGTTGAAAGAAACTTCTCCCAAGCATTCAGAAGAGGTGATGGATAGCCAAGGTGAGAACCCATGTGGAACATCTGTCTGCGCCCAACATGATTGAACGCCCTCTTGACATCCGAACTCAAGCCGCAAAATGGCTGGTCAAGCGCAAGCATCACTTCAACTTGACCTTGAAGGAGAAGCCATATCGCGGCTGCCTCTCGATGTGGCAAGAAACCTAGGGCTTCAGGTGGCATGTACTGTGCAAGCTGTGAGATCATATGACGNTATGACGGGTACGGAGCTTCGACCAACATCTAAACAAAGTTGAAAAGAGAGTGATCGGTCTGTAATGAGCCTCCTCGTGCGCATCGCTGCGCTTTGCAAGTCCAATCACAGTTCCAAAGCATAGCTGTTCAGGCCAAGCTAAGTCCGTAGTTTCCAAGAGAGAAAGAAGATCCAGGAAAGGCTGTATGTAGCCACTGGGCATATTCTGAAGATCCTGCTTGGACATCCCGTCTGGTCCCCTGGCTGCTCGGGGTTTGAATCTCTTCACTGCAGCACGCCACATATCCACATCAATGACTGGCAAGGAAAAAGGAACTCTAGGCATGTGCGCCTGAGTAAATTTGACAACCCGCTCCCAAACATCCGCTGGAAGTTCAGAAAGTTGATTCCAGCGTGGTNAAATCCCTTCGCATAGACAATGGCAGTCCAAAGCGAGGTTCTGTAGCTGATAGCAGCTGCCGTCTGTTTGGCCGCACGAACTGCGTGGCAAAGGCTCTGGAGACGCCGCAATTGTTTGTACCAATTTCGGACAGCCATACCAACTAAAGAACTCTGCAAACAAACTTCGCCTTGACGACTGGGTTTACAAAAAGTAGGAGCTATGGTCTGGCTTTCAGGCTCCAGACGTTGAGCTCTACCTCTACATTTGGGATGGAGTGCAGTGCCATGTTGATCATGATGAAGTTGAGAGATCGCCTCTTCATATCCCTGAGCCCACTGTTTCACAAAATCAGTGGAATCANGGATGGAGTGCAGTGCCATGTTGATCATGATGAAGTTGAGAGATCGCCTCTTCATATCCCTGAGCCCACTGTTTCACAAAATCAGTGGAATCATCAAAAGCACTGGGGTGCACTGCACATTGTGGATCCCATTCATCAAGACACAGCTGATCCCAAGGAAGAGCGGCTGGGCGAGGCCAGCGCAATGTGCTGATGGACATGGTCGGTATATGTAGTTGAACTTGTACTACACGATGATCCGCAAAAACATCTTGCAGGGCAATGGCCCGCAAAAGTTGAATGGCCTCAGGTGAAAGCCATATCTGATCGCGCTCATTGGTGTTTTTGCATGTTGGAGTCCATTCATGATGGAAGAGTTCAGTGGCAATCGTCTGGGCATTGCGCCATCCGTAGCGAAGCCAAACTTGTTGCTGAATCAATTCTCCAGGTTCATAATTGAAGTCTCCCATGATCATGCGAATACCGCTCATTCCAATCACAAACTCCTTGGTATAAGTTTCAAGCAGCTGGTCGCTGTGCTGTCTGGCCTTCGGCCAAGTGGGTCCCTGGGCGTATCCATAAAAACCACCAACAGTGATGGTTTGTTGATTGACCCAATGTCGGGACAGAAGAAGTCTCCCCGTAGCCCAGTGCTCCGCAGGCCATGGGAGTGTCAAAGAGGAAGATGGCCAATCTGAGGTAGTACAAACCCCCGTCCATTTGCCAGCCCATTGGGAACCTTGCCTCAAAGGCGCAGGATGGCTGAAATGAGGTCTGACACATCTCTGAAGTTTTTGTCCACCAGCACGGAACGTTTTCGCTGTGGTGGAAGTTGTGACAGAGGAAAGTTGTGTCGCTGTCATGGTCCAAATGCCTGGTCCAAGTGACAATACCAGGTCTTCTTTGGCGCGCAAACCGCCTGGGTTGCCGACACCCACAGTCAGCAGGGACTCCTGTTCTGGGACAGGTCCAGGATGGCTCGCTTCACCGATTCTGGTGCCAGCCGTAGGGCAAAAGAGTGGCCCCGGAACATAGTCTGGCTCAATCCCCGACCCAAATTCTCGGTCCACATGTGTGGCCGAGCTGTCGAAGTAGAACCGGGCAAAGGATTGGCCAGACTGTAGGGCACTTGCCGTACAGAGCAAATTCAGGAACANCCACATGTGTGGCCGAGCTGTCGAAGTAGAACCGGGCAAAGGATTGGCCAGACTGTAGGGCACTTGCCGTACAGAGCAAATTCAGGAACACAAAGAAGAGAGTGAACCAATTGGGTCGCGATGGTACTCTCGGCCTCCAAGCAGACCCAAGCTTGGAACCGGGTTGCCATAGTCAATTGGCTTTGTGTCGCTTTTCCAGCAGGGCTTCAAGCTTACCGTACTGCTGGTTGAACGACTCCATCATACTATCAGAGAGGTCATCCTTCATTGACTTGATCGCCGCATTGAAGTTGGAACCAATGGAATGCAGTTCCTGTTGGTGCGCATTGAGTGTGGAGTGAACCTCCCCAATGGCCTTCTCCGCATTCTGGACCGAGTAGGTCAGTTGTTGGATGGCCCCGGCATGTTGNTTCCTGTTGGTGCGCATTGAGTGTGGAGTGAACCTCCCCAATGGCCTTCTCCGCATTCTGGACCGAGTAGGTCAGTTGTTGGATGGCCCCGGCATGTTGGTGAACATTGTCTTGAACTTCCTTCATCAAAGTTTCACTATGTTGCATACGATCTCCTGATTGTTGAAACCACTGCGTGAACTGGCCATTCTGCTGTTTCAGCTCACTGATGCCAGACTCAAGGGCGACAAATCGCAATTCGTTCTCAGTGGTGAAATCATTGGGCTGGTCGATGGTCATGTCATCTCGTTGTTTGGCTTGCTCTTCAAGCAAAACATGGCGGATGTCCGCTCGCAATGATTCCTGTCGAACTTCCTTGTGGGGGCGGGAAGCAGTGGATGCCGTAGACGTGGTCTTTTGGTAGCCACCCCAGGGGTCAGTGACGAGCCAAGGNCAATGATTCCTGTCGAACTTCCTTGTGGGGGCGGGAAGCAGTGGATGCCGTAGACGTGGTCTTTTGGTAGCCACCCCAGGGGTCAGTGACGAGCCAAGGATCATGGGATGCCGAAGAAGAAGACGAGGCAGAGCCAGCAGGTTGATCTCGAAGATGCTTCTGGGTTTTCACAGTGGCATAGATTTGAGGTTTGGGAGGCTGCACTTGAAGATCTTTCACCGCAGTGATGATCACATCAGCTCCACAGGCAGTGAGGATAGGAGCTGGTGGTTGATCGACTGAGCCAACACGCCAAGCCATGTGGTGCAAGTTGCCTTTGCCAGGTTGCAGAACACGAGCTTTCCAATTCCAGTCCTGCAGGATCTGGGTGACGGTCTGACGCTGAGTTCCATGTGGCAGTGGAAATAGCTCATAGATACGTTGGATACTCATGTCCACAAAGTCCACCCCTGGCCTCAACTTGGACCAGGCCAAAGCCTCGTCTTGCTTCTTGACACGAATGCCATACTTGTGTTTCAAGCGCGCCAGACACACAGATTTGGCAAAGGTGCGACACTGATGCAAAGCCTCAGTGTATGAGGAGCCTGGGAGCCAAACTACGCTGTAGTTGTTGTCTTGCTCACGAGGCTGATTTCCCCGAGGTTCCATGTAGATGCCAGGAGGAGTGGTCAGCAAGATGCGGTAGACAGCAGATTCAGGAAGTCGAAGGAAGACTGTGAAGAGCGTGGCTTGAGATGGTTCAACTCGCTTCCTCAGGTCACTCAAGAAAGAGCGAGACCAAACTTCAAGGATCACCGCATCAAGACTTTCATCGATCCCAGGATGGTACTTGGCGCAGTCCGCACCACATTGAATGCCTTTGCAGAGTTGCATGGCTTCAATGGCATGGAGCAAGTATCGAACGGGAGCAGTGGCAAAGGAACCCCAGGCTGTTTCCAATTGATCCTTGTAGACATGGAGCTTCACAACACGGGTGACGATGGTGTCAGGGATGCTCTCCTTCCCAGCCATCTTGCGTTTGATCTCCGAGTCACCCAGTTGCAGAATGTGGCCCATGATGATAGTGTGCTCATCAGTGGAAGTGCACAATGCCGGAAAGACCANATCTTGCGTTTGATCTCCGAGTCACCCAGTTGCAGAATGTGGCCCATGATGATAGTGTGCTCATCAGTGGAAGTGCACAATGCCGGAAAGACCACAGGTTTCAGCGCAGATTGTTGGAGCACAGCCGGAGGTGGCTGATCAATCAAAAGCAAGGCAAGTCCATTTTCGCTGATAGATTTGGGATTTTCAAGGAAATGACGTGCCATACTGGTCGTGCAAAGTGCAATGCCATGTCCATCCGCCTCAACCTCGCCAAAAGGCAGCTGTGGTACTGGTGCTCCCTGTGCATCTTGAAAGTGCTGTGGATCCAAACGGAAGGAATCAGGATCAAGCTGCATCTGCGAAGTCTTCAACATGGAAGCATTCTTCTTGTGTTTGTGATTGGAAACAGATGCTCCATGTTTGGTCAAGGCTCGTTGAGCAATGTATGCTTGCTGCTCCTCCTCCGTCACAAGCCGAAACATTCGCCCTGGCTTTGTAGCTGCCGCTTTCAAAGAGGACCAGGGGTTGGAGGTCTGCATGATGTGTTGTACGGCACCTTGACCAAGACGTTCAAGCACAGTTTGAGCTCTGGCAGTGGATTGCGATTCAGGCACTCCCTTTGAGGCAAGAAGCTTGGCCAAGGTCTCAGTCAGGTTGGACTTGCCGTAGGCAATGATGGAGGATGGCCCCCGCCGGTGAAGAAAATGTTGATGCATGGCATCCTCAGTCCTGAAGGGCAATGCCGAAGCAATGCGGAGAGCATGAGCCATGTTCAGAAGAGCAATGGTGCCACATGTGTATGGCAAGACTTGAGGCATTGAAGCGCCAACGTGACAGTCACCCATGGGTAAATCCAGCAAGGTGGAGATGCACTCTGCCACTTGAAAGGCAACGTGGAGAGATGGATTGGAAAGTCCAGAAGAAAGTCCATCAAAGTGCGTCCAATGAGCCAACCAGCAAAGTCCAATGGTTCTGATGCTCGAGAATGACAAAGAGGCTTCCATTGCTCTGATGGTATCGGAGTTGCCAATCTTGACGCACTGCAAAAGGCAAAGTTGCTCGAAGCAGATGATGGGCACGGAAGGGATAAAGGATCATAGGAAGTGTCAAGTGATCCAATGCGCTCAAGTCCAAGAGCAATTGCATTCCCTTCCAGGCCTGTGAATCCCCAAGTCCAATGGGATGAAGTCCAATGGTCTGAGTGCCAAGGCCATGCAATGTGGGCGACATAGAAGGCTTCAGCCCTTGTTTGCGAATGGCCTGCAAGACATAGCGCTCTCCAGCATGGAGCTGACTCCAAGGTGGGAGTCGTTGAGAATGCTGAGTCACAATGACATAGAAGCCATGACCGACCAGCTTGGTCTCAGCAAGTTCAAGTTCACGGACAGTGACAGGAGAACGAACTTGAATGTCATGATGAAGCTCATCCAACTGAACCTGAAGAGTACGTGGAAGAGACATTCTGGCCAGAATCCATCGTTGAGCTCGTTGTTGAAGAAGTCCATTCTTGTAGAGCTGGATCATTTCCAAGGCATTGATGCCAGAGTGAAGCCAGTAATGGTCTTGAAGNAATCCATCGTTGAGCTCGTTGTTGAAGAAGTCCATTCTTGTAGAGCTGGATCATTTCCAAGGCATTGATGCCAGAGTGAAGCCAGTAATGGTCTTGAAGATGCGCCAAGAATTGCGATTGCAGCCACAAGACTTGCAATGGTGCAGCAATTTGACCAAGAAGGCACAATGCTGATCGTGGAGNAGTAATGGTCTTGAAGATGCGCCAAGAATTGCGATTGCAGCCACAAGACTTGCAATGGTGCAGCAATTTGACCAAGAAGGCACAATGCTGATCGTGGAGTACCAGGAAAGACATAGTGCAGAGGAACCGTGCAAAGAAAAGCTGCTTCCTCAGGGTGCAGATGTCGTACTTGATCCAGCAGCGTGGACATGATACCAAAACCTCTCGCACCACCTTGTTGAAGCCGGAGAAGCGAAAATGGTCGATCTCTGCACCCACATGAGCAAGCTCGCAAGAGATGCGCCCATGAGTGCAACATGGTTGGTGCTGTATTGTGAGGTTAAAGAACACGCAAATCTCCACCATAGCATGGGTCAAAGAAGATCGCAGTCTCATCAGGATCCCATAGAACATCGCGTTCGTGATCTTCAGGCCAAAGAGCATCAAAGCACAAGATGTCCCCCAGCGTGGTGCAAGTAGAGCAAGAAGGCCAAGCGCGCAGAGACATGATGGGGAGATCATTGTCCATCATAAGGCACCAAAAACGTCTTCTACGGACTGGCCATTGTTCCTGCAAATCAAAGACAAACTTGNGCGCAGAGACATGATGGGGAGATCATTGTCCATCATAAGGCACCAAAAACGTCTTCTACGGACTGGCCATTGTTCCTGCAAATCAAAGACAAACTTGGCAATGTGCATATTCGCCAAAGTGGCAAAAGTGTCCAGAAGCGTCTGGATGTCATTGAAGTGGAGCACGTTGTCCACACACTCCAAGAGCAGGGAGTTGACTTGGAGCAGCCATGCGCATCGGAGTGCAGCTGGTAAAATCAAACCACGGTGATCCCTCAGTCCCTGCAAGTCTCCCTGACGAGAGTATGGTTGGCAGGGAAAACCACATGTCATTTGAGTGAAAGCATTGGGTTTCAAAGAATGCATCGCTTGAATGCAGTGAACATCTTCCACACTGCCCTGGATCACTGGTGAGGTGAAGTTAGCCCTCAAATGGTCACACGCAACAGCATTGCACTCAAGAAAAGCAATGGTTTCGATTCCAGCAGCATGGGGCCCCATCGTGAAGCCCCCTAGGCCGCTACAAATGTCAAAAATTGCCACTTTGGTGAATGGCTCAATGGGCTCCTTTTTGAAACAAGTGGAATGAGCCAGAAATCCAAGTCGCAAGGGATCATGGTTCTCAAGCTGCAAATCATAAAAGGTGTGGATGCCCTGGGAAATCTGAATGGAATTTCTCAAAGAAAAACGTTGTGATGAAGAAAGTCCAGTGCAAATGTAGTCACCAGCAACCGTCTGCTCATGCACATTTGCCACCAGCGCAACAGGTGACCCCACAGGCAACACAAGGAGGTCTGGATCCATGGTGTTANCAAATGTAGTCACCAGCAACCGTCTGCTCATGCACATTTGCCACCAGCGCAACAGGTGACCCCACAGGCAACACAAGGAGGTCTGGATCCATGGTGTTAGAACCTATCCCAATTATCCGCAGTCTCAGCCTTACTACTGGAAAGGATTGGGCCAAAGGCTAATGGGATGAGCTTTTAAAACTTGTTGGGATATTATATGGGGACTTATGGGGTTCTGAAACTAAGATAAAATTGAAAAACATGCTTTTCGGCGAGTCACTGACCATGCTCTGGCTGGATTCTTGCGTTTGAATGGTTGCAATCCCAATGAGGTACTCAGACTCGTTCTTGTCTTCCTTGACTTTAGTGAAGGCATGCCCAAGGAACACATGACTGAACAATTTTGCGAGCAATTTCCTAGCTGGGCAACTAGGTGCATTCTAAACTCATGGTGGAAATATGTGAGCATAGAAATTAACCTTCAGCAAATCCGGCTGTCCAGTGTGCCAGGTAGGTTCACCAAGAAGATTTGGGCATCAAAGAGACTGCCACCGCTGCCACTTTTCATGCGAACGTGCAACGAGGATGGCGCATCCGTGGTGTGTGACACTGCCGCGAAGTGGGCGAAACGCTGCTGGTCTTCAGGGCAAATGAACTGCAGAAAGGGCAAGAGCTTTGCTGATGCCTGCAAGGGGGAAAGAACGCAAGGAAGTACCACAGCACTTCCCTCATTATTTGACTTGCCGTTTGTGGATGTTCATGCATCCTTGTAGGTATTATGAATCTCAATCATATTCATGAATATCAGCGTACGAGTCACCCAAGAAATGGGAGAGCAGTGCGCTTCCCGCCAAACGGTTTGCTGACCACCCCTCCACGAAACAAGGACGGTTGGTCTCATTTTTTCTGGTCCCCATATTTTTGGGCGTGTTTGCAATTCAGAATTCAATTCTAGGGGTGCTCAATCTGACCAAAACGCAAATAATTAGCAACAAACTTCCTTCAATGCCATATGCCACCCAGTTACATATTCCTTCAAGTGCAATTCCTTCAAGTGCAACAGTTCCAAAATGCCCCGTGAAGGCTCAACAATCTGCCAGTCGTGTGTCAGGCGTTCACAACAGTCGCCTGAGTGAGGATAGGGGCCTGGCGAAAAAAAATCGAAAACATATGCGAGGACCTGAGAAAAAAAAGACATTGTGAAATCTACCAAAAACTGTATGCCTAATTCTATATCTTCGGTCAATGATAGGTATAAAAAGAAACCACCTATATTTAGTTACCACTGCAAATGTATTGAGAAAAAAACTCGCCCAAGGGCTTTCCATTGCGCGCACCTGTCAAAAAGGGAAGTGAACAGTGAACATAAGTGAACGAACTTGCACTGACTCCATCCTAATTGAACTTTGAACCATCTTAAATCATTGGAGTTTAAGGGACATTTTACAGGAAACCCTGGAATTTTCATGATGTCAGTGACTGTTAGTGAAGATGTTTCCCATTAAAAAACCATATAAAAGCCATCGTTGAAAAACCGATGGTGATGCCATTTTTTTCACCAAAGGCACATGTGACCGACAAGAGCCTCCGTGCTGCCTGGAGCACCTAGAGATATGTCGATGAGGTCATATAAACCATCTGGTAATTAAACATAGCCATGGAAAACCACCATCTTTAAGAGGTAAATCACTATATATCATCTATAGATGGAGGTTTCGTTCGCTGGGAAAATCCTCCAAAATTCGCCAGCTCTTCCATGGCGAACTGTTGAATAACCAGAGGCTAAACCATCCATTTGGGAAGGGTTTATACCACCTATTTATGGTGAAATTGGGGATGGTTTATCATGGTTTTACCAACATTAGCCGTATTTTCCACAAAACTACCCCAAAGGACTGTACAAGCTACGAAATAAGATTACCTGATATTCCACTTGTCAACCCTGAATCTTGGCCAACGAAATGAGTTTATTGGTCACAAATTCCAAGAAACATGAGCCGGGTGCTTGCTGGTCATGGTTGTTTAGGCCTCCTGTATCATTGAGAATTTAACATGATTTCAATAGGATTTCATGCAGCATGGGTGATGCCTTCCGGTAGGCATACATAGCTATGGGACATTCACCCGTCAATGGGCGTCTTTTTCTGGAAAATTCATCAACGGAATAAGAATGTTCCAGCAACCAGAATGGATTGGCAAAGGGTAAAGCCGGTAAAGCACATCACATGTTGCTGGCTGGCGCTCTTGACCCCCAAAAAAGCCTTAGCTGGTTGAGATTTTGTTCAAATCATGCCTTGATTCACAGAGGCAGGAAAAAAACGTGGCTGCCATCATCCACACAAAGTGGAGTCCCGGAGCACGGAATATTATTGGCATACTCTTTCAGTGTGACTCGATGTAAAACGATCTTTTGCATTTAACAGCACTGCATCATTCAGCCGTAAACTTAAACATCCATACACGGATGCTTTCCGCCCAACATAGGATTCGCATCACAAATTGCACAACAACATGAAACCAACCGGCCAGGGAATCATACAATATGAACCTTCATGGAGGTAGCAGCACCAATGATCCAAAAATGACGGCTGCCCTCAAACAATCTAACATGGCTGGCTGAAAACCATCCGTTTTGAAGAAGAAAATAATAACCAACTTTTACAAGTGATTTTACCATTTGCATATATATTTGCATCCATTTGCCATGTTCGCGCACCAGGGGAAAGTGACCAGGCCCCGCTAACTTATAGAGGTGTTGCAGCCATTCAAACGTCTTGATGATAAGCATTTAGCACTTCCGAACATGGTTTCGAGTGAAATCCCCTTCCAAAAAGCAATCGCTGTCAGCTACTCTTGACAACTTTTTGGCGCCTTCTCTGTCTCCTTCATGTCCTCCTCTCGTTTCGCAATGTGTTTCTCTAAATCCATCGCAGCTTGCTCCTGAAGGCACTTAAGGGCAGCTGTTGTCATTTTTCCATCGGTGGGATTTGTTGGGTACGGGATTTTCATGAGGCAACTTTGGGAACTCTCCGGGATTTTTCGACTTTCAACTCGGTAAACCTCGGCTGTTTGGAGGTACATGTCCAGTTATAAGTGGATATAGAAGCATCATAGGGTCCCCATATATCAATATATCAACTTACAGGTTTATTATGGTTTATTACCATGGTTGTACCCAATCCCTAACCCCCAAATCATCATGAACCATTTTAAGTTACAGGAAATTACTGGGATTATATCTATCTCCAAGTTTCTCAGGTTTATTACCATAGTTGTACCCGGAGTTGTAGCCATGTTTTCCACGTCCGGCCTGCTTGCACAGTGCCGCATCCACTTCCAACAATGTGAAGGCCATCGACAGGCAGGAGATCAGCTCACCGACCACCACCAAGGCGCATCCCAGTAATTTGTCTGAATCGTCCTGTCAGGCCCAGCTTCAATGGATGGGTTTTGGGGGGAAAATCTGCAGGAAACCATGGTACCATCAAATTTATATAGGGGTTATCCCACCCCCAAAAAAAGCTTCTGACATTCTATCTGACATATATTCTGACATTATACCTGACGTTCTATCTTTCAATAGATTCTCACCTTTTATCTTGCATTCTACCTGGCATTCTTGCCATACTTTCTGGCATGTCGTCTGCTAGGGTTGGGGCTCGGAGTCCACAGGATGGATGCTTAAAATCTACCAACCCTCACCTGGAAGGTGGGGAAAAAAAACAACTTTTTCAGGTGATTTCCTCATCCCACCATAGCTGGGTTTTCCCCCACCAAGATGACCACATTTCAAGTAGGGCACCCTTATCAACCTTCACTATTCACTGGCCTCGCGGGTCACAGGGATAACCTAAACATACTCTGACCACATCATTTCGCTTGGCTCATGACATTCCGAATTACATCACTTAATTTTCAAGCAAATGATCCCTTCTACTTCCCATCTAGGCCCCCAAAAATGACAAGATCCAACACTACATGGTTTCTAGAGGTATTCAATAAGGAATGGATTACACGTATATTATTCTTCATTCAACTGACTGTCAGTCTCCTTTGACCCGCTCCATCCAACCTGCCGGAGGTAGTGGACCAACACTGCCAGTGGAACGCAGGCGCAGCGCACCAGCACCGTGAAGAGCGGGTCCTCCGTGAAGAGGCCGATCGCTGCTCGGCTCACTGCACTGGCCGGTAGGAGCTCAATGGGCATGTGAAGCGTGCAGAGGAGGCAGGAGACCTGGCAGGAGCTGGGGGGGATGCCATGGGGATGCATCTAATATGGGGAGTTTATGGTGATTTGGGAGGGATAGAAAGGTTTTACCGTTAAACAAATCCTGGAATTGATAAGCAAAAAATGATGGTTTAAGAGGGATTTTACATTGGGATATCATGGGATGATGTATATAACCATCAACAATAGGGACTTGACTGTCACGGTGCCCAAGTTAGCTACTGTAAGTTGGTTTGTAACTCACTCTTATGACATGTATATATATATATATTGTAACTATTGGGCCTACTGTAGATATATTGAACTAGGGCGCCACATTCATTGTGGGTGTGAAAACGGGAGTTGCCTCTAATTTATGGCAATGTTTCACACAACACGGAAATTGACATGGGTGTTTGCCCAATGGATGGTTATACGAATGAATTATGAAAAGGCATGTCTTTTCAGCGAAATTAATGATTAAGCAAGATAAGCAAGGACTACGACCAGCCATGTTGATAAAATGATGATTAATTACATTAATGGATTAAAGAAATCATAGCTGATCTTAGACGGTGGTCAAGATGGTGGTTCGCTTCCACTTAACCAATGATGAACACGGTAAATCTCAGTGGAAACACCCCGCAACACATAATCGTAGTAGGTCAGAAACTGCTCATCTTGGATGGATCGGTGCCCAAAACGAAACGATGTTTTTTCTTTTAAAAACTAGGGGTAGGGACTCAGAAAATGAGAACATTAAACGCTTGAAGTATCCTTGGCCAATGTTTACCCATGACATGGGAAAGGATGTGTTTTGTTTTGTTTTTTTGTGTGTGTGTGTGGATGTAAGGATCTGAACAATACTAATGATAATGCTGTTCAATAGCTCCCCCAAAAAGGGAGATATGAAAACACACACACACACAAAACTACTTACCTTCACCACCCGCTTGTGCGGGCATGACTGGATTACGTCATTGTGGCTAAAATATCTTGAGGCTTACCCCGTTGTGAGACTTTCCCACCGAAGTTACAAATGTACAACATTGTACAGAGACCACCAAGCTTCAATGGTCCACAATTCTTCAACAACCCTCATCTGCAGCTTGGGCACGTTGAACAAAACCGTCACTCCCCGGGAGCTGGTCTTGGACATCTGTCCATCCGGGCGGCAGGTCCAACGTAAGCCAGCCAGAATGGCCAAAACGCACCAAGTCTGCAGGTCTTGGTAAAGAGGCTTCACCTTGATAGCATTCAACCGTGGCCCGGCCGGTACCGGAGGTTACCACCAGATTTTCATGTGGAGATGTTGTTCAAAATGTTAAAGAAGCCTCAGACATGGATGGTTTAACAGCCCTGGAGAAAAATTTTGCAGGCAGGATGAAGTGAATTCACTACCCAAGAATGAGGTTAACTCGTAGTCAATGGCTGAGGGCTGTCTTCTGGTGGACAGCTGGGATGGACTCCAGCCATGCATACTGATTACACGCAGAACATATATTTTAAACAAGCTGTGTTCAACTTGCTTTGCGATACAGTACATCACACTACCTATCCACACGCACGTATATCTGTCAATATGTAGGTATGTATACATTTACAGTGATAGTCTCACACACACACAAACGAAGAGACAAATGCGTATGTACACTATGTATGGATACATAGAAAAGCAGAATTATATCTGTATACATCTATATATGTATATATATATATAGGGCAAATAACATGTCTAGATGTCACATCGTCTCCGATATGCTGACCTGTCTGTCCGGCAAGATTACCTGCATGACTGGGCCATGTTGGTATTTCAGTTGAACAGTTACCAGCGCATACCTGCACCATAGAGCATTCTGTGGGCACTCTTGAAATTCAGGTCTTGCGGGATTAAAGCCCCACACATAGATTAATCACAAAAGTACTACTAGGATGCGCAGTTTTTGATCAGTGGAAACTTGTTTCATTGGATCAATGAACTATGTTCCAAATAAACAACTGTCAACTGTTCAAAGTCCTTGAGATGTATATACGCACAAATCTAAAAACCGTTCTGGGATGGTCGCTCCAATATCTTGCCCCCTCTATGCTTGTCGCAGGCTGGCTTGTCGCAAATCCCACATAAAAAAGAACACTCATCATTTCTGACACCTGCCCCCCAATGCAGTAACATAGAAACGGACTTGAAACATCTTGAAACCACAATTCTTGGCATGACCATGTGCAGGAATATGGGCATAGTGGTATCCAAAGGAGTGGAATCATATAACAGCATCAAATTTTGTAGAGTTTCACTGATTCACAGCGTACCAAAGATTCTTGGGGGCCCTGGGCCCTGGGCATATTGCTTGCACCAGCTGCCTGTCTGTGACAAGTCGCAAATCGATCTGGAAAGAAAAGTCCTTGGCTCCAGTCTCAGGACGAGTTTCAGGTACTGCCAACAGCATTCACAGTAGCTGATCTGAATAAAAGCTTGATTCTCGCTTCCAGATTTCAGGTGTTGAAACATCTTGAAACAATATCTAGCTATGACAATTCATGAAAATGTTGTGGCATGTCATAAAACATCTTCAATACAACCCTATCTATTCATCCGCAAATCAAACTATCAACAAACAGTCCACGTTCCCGAGTTATGATTCATCAGCACACATCTGCAGGCCCCAAGCGTCGCATGCATGAGACAAAAACAAAATAGAGCTCCGAGATCATGGTAGCAATCGTCGCCCAGGCCCTCATCGAATCTCTTCCTGTGAACGAGAGAACCGTTCATCAGCTAAACAAGTGACATAGCAAGAGTAAGATCAAGATGATCCTCATCATCCTCCAAGTTCCCCACAATAGTGGCAAGAATGATGCTAGTCGTATAGCAGCAGCGGCAGCATAAGAAGTAACAGTAATAATCATAATAGAAATGAGAGGAACATGATACTAATATATACTACCCTCTGGTAATCAAACATGGCAATGGAAAATCCACCATTTATAGGGGATTTTCCAATAAAACAACTCCATGTATAGGGGATTTCCAATTGCCACGTTTGATTACCGGAGGGTACTAATTTAGTAGTCATCAACACCAACAACTCAGTCATTCGCAGCCTCGTCAACATCGGCCAAGCCGATGGGGCACTGATGCATCGCATCCTAAACGAAAATGATAAGCCCATATACCCACGCGAAAATGAACATAGACCCTGCCAACTAGGGGGTAAAGATGAGTTCCAACTAATAATTGGCATTTTTGGGGGTCTGAGTTGTGATTTGGTGGGGGATAATCCCATTATTCACTGGATTGGTTGAAGGGAAATCTTCACCGGAAACCATGGTTAAAACGCCATGAAATCTAAGGGTTTCCTGCAGTTCTTCCCTTAAACCAATCCAACGAATTGTAAATCCCAGTGGAAAATCCAACCTAAAATCCCATAAAGACAAGAGGATTATCCCAGTATAAATCCCCTTCAAAAATCCAATTTTTCCATACGCCAAGATTCGAGATTCGTGCATGCGAAAGCGCGACTTGCTGCCATCAATGACCAGGCTCCACCTGGGGGTCAACCAGGTTGAGGCTTTGATTGAAGGCTTCCCAGTCGTGCACCAGTCAACAATCCAATTTCAAAGAGAATACAATAGAATACAATATATTAATATACACACATAACACATACACATACACATAAACATATACATACACATATGCATATGCATATACATATGCATATGTATATAAATATATATATATATATATGCACACACACACACATATATATATATATACATATACATGTACATAATTATACATATACAATCATATACATATACCGTATACACACAATTATGCACACCTATACATACATATGCATTGATATCAACACAATTGCTCATAACTCTGCCAGTGTTTCACCTTCTGAGGGATGCCGACCCCAGGTTTGCTCACCCACTTAGCAAGTAGGTGTTGGCCCCTCCAACGATAGGTGGACTGAATCTCACTATCCCTACTGCCACAGTTGACCAGGTATAGAGGCTACCAAGTAGGACGAAGCATCAAATCCATCAAGGAGCCTGCACAAAAAAAACAAATGTTCGGCCATTAAAGACAACTCGCAAATCACATCAACATCCACATCGTTACAGATCGTCGAGGTCGTCCCTTCCAGATCTTGACCCCTGCAGCCTGCTCTTCAACGCACTTCTCACATCGGGA
This sequence comes from Symbiodinium sp. clade C Y103, assembly GCA_003297045.1. Lineage (NCBI taxonomy): Eukaryota > Dinophyceae > Suessiales > Symbiodiniaceae > Cladocopium > Cladocopium sp. clade C. The sequence goes on along the minus strand of BGPT01001223.1, from coordinate 70,115 downwards.
TTTCCCATGGACCACACGCTGGCCACATAGACACTCCCCACAGTGGCAATGAAGGAAGCATCCATGGTGGACGCCGTCGGCTCCGCCACACGAAGCGCATGCACAAGTCCAGCGGTGCGCTGGGAAAAATGGAGTGTAGAAGCTGAAGACGTATGATGAAGACTGAATATGTTATATGAATATTGATGGGTATCTATGACAGTATAAATGTACATGTAGTATATATATATATATACATATTGATGAACATCGATGAATCTATAGTAGTGGATGTTGGCTGAATGTGGCAATGTGGCTAAATTGCACATAGTTTGTGTTGGTTTATTTGTCAGTGCGGGGCTGTGGCCCGTAGCCAATGGGCAATAAGCCCAGACATTCAACGGTGGGAATCCCAAGAAATGGTCATGTTCAACACCAAAATCATGCCATGGTATCATCTTCATGTCATGTTCAAAACCATGTTTGTGTTGAAGATGGTACTTTCGTGAGAATAATCATGTAAAACTGTGCAGTCTGTGCAAATGTGTCAAAGATTGGCAGCCCGGGGAGGCTACTGATAGCCCTGCTAGCACTCTCGATTTCAATTTGAAGCCTGCTAGGTGGGGATATGGTGGGATGTGTTGAGATAATATAGGTATAGACAGCATAGATATAGATAGTAAATAGAGATAGGTGTGCCACAGTCAAAACATGGTACATGGGGTATGATCGTCCATCCTGATGAAGGGAATCCATGGCTGGCATCTCACCCAAGTGAAGACCATTGAACGTACATCTATGATCATCTATGTATAATTATATAACGCACATATATCTACAGATACATTTTTATATTCTACACATTACAGGAACATACAGGACCAGCACATGCGTGGTAGCATGACACTGGTCCTTCTCTGATCGTCTGATGGGTGTAGCATGTCCCACATGGCAAATCGCCAAGGAAACTGCATGAAAGTGATGACAAACCCCACAGGGGCGTGCCACATCTGGACAAACCCTTGTATCAATGGATTGGTCGAAGGGAAGAATCATATATTGTAGAAACCACTTGAACTTTGCCCCAAAAATCTACAAGACATGCGGCTTTCCAGCAGAATTTACCTGCAATCGGTGCTGGGATATAAGATCCAGCATACGCAAATCCACGTGATGCGCTCCATGAACGGTACATGTTTTATCATTTTTTACGGCAAACTTAAACACATATCGGAAATTGAGGCCGACATACAATGCACCACACATGGAGCATATGAGTTTTGTCCAACAATGGGGCACCCAATTCCATCCATGCTTTAAAGCACAATCTTTTTCCTATCACAATAAACAAATGCAATTATCATGGTTTGCAGTATATATATATATATAATGTGTTTTTCCCCGTGGGTTTCGCATTTTTCATAGCGATCTTTTGGGGCAACCAAAACAATCCGGTTTGTAACACAACCAAAACCGATCGCTTTGCGTCTCTTTTTGTCGCGGCAAGCACCTGTCGCGAAGGTGGAGCTCAAAGTGGGGCCCATTCAGTCAGTTGATTTAGAACTGGTGTAGCTACGGCCCATGGTGAAATGATGGACAGTGTATACACACACACCTATATATATATATTTATTACATATACATTTATAAATGCATATGCATATATATATAAATATCTATACATATTGTATTATCTAATTGTATAGTACCTAAGTATATGAGTATAATAAGTTAGTTTATATCTTTTGCTGGGACTTCGAACGGCCGTAGAAATTTACAGCAGGCAAAGGTTGTCATGTATCATGTACATGAGTAATTATATACACCTGATAATTATTGAACACATACACCCATGATAACCGGTTGGATAGGTGAAATCAAACCAACTTACCGATGCAACTGCACTCCAGAACCTCTTGGAATGTTTGAGTTTCACATATTTTCATGGCAAAACATCGCAGTGAATCTCAGCCAGGCATTGCCTCAGGCCAAAATCTGGTGCCCCCTGATGGTTGCAATAGAAAATATGGAACATGACCAAAAATATGTGTGGTGTTCATTGGGGAAGAACACCAAACATATCCACAAAAGCATGATTTTCAATTGTGTGCATTGCCATACTTGCTGGATGCCATTTGTGCCACCATGTGGCACCTACCACCCCGTCTCATTTCAAGGGTTTCAAGTTTCAACTTTGAAAAAAACGCCAAGCATGTTTGTCAATTCAATGAACGATTCACGACGATTCGGTCATCTCAGGATTAAAATATGACACAATATGACATCATATGAGCTATGTGTTCAAGCAGCAACCACTGAGTTACTTCGTTGCTTCTTGTTGATCCCTGTGGTTTGACATGTTTTGAAGTCACTTATTTCCGTTGCTGGGCATCCCGATGGATTCACAGGGACATCCCTGGGCCTCTCAAGACTGTCCACCAGAGGTGCTTTGGGAGAGATAGAGGAAGCCCGCCTTCAAGCCGCCAGGAGCTCAAGGTAAGAACAGTATGGGGCATGGTGATCCCACCATCATTTTATGGTTTATGGGAGTCCGTAATTCATGGACATATATATATATATATACTCAGTAAACATGTGTATACTGTATAAATATCAAATTAGCCATTATATTTCATCATAAAAACATTGATATATCCCTTATAACCACTCCTATGTCCTATTTTGATGGATGGCCATTTGCAACCTTATGGGGAAAACAATGCTTTGACAGAAGCCAGAATGGATATGGGGTCCAATTTTTAAAAATATGGGACCACAAACGGGGTAATCATTGTTTGTACCTTATTTCGGGTGCCCCAGCTTCAAGGGTTGCTCCCAAGACCAAATACTAGAGTGGGAACTTGGGTAAATGCAGAAGCACGTGTGCAATTAAGATCACCGCTCGTGCGGATCATTTGCCTATAATAGGTTGGAGAAATCTTGCCATGGGGGACCACAAAATGAATAGATCCAATACAATACTAAGACAAGGCTTCTGAGTGGGTCCAAAAAATATCCAGAGGAAACAAAATGCACATCTAAAAAGTAACATAGGCCCCAAAGGGTTTGGAACCTGACATGTTTTTTTCAAAGCTGGGGGTTCCGCATGATTCCATATTTTCGTGTTCCCGGTGAGGTAGGAGAGTCACCACACACATAGAACCGCTGGGTGTCCCAGTACCTCCGTGTGGATCCTTTGGTCAAATGAGATGTGCACAGGCATCGTCAAATCACAATCAGCATCAGCATCAGCATCATCATCATCATCATCATCATCATGATGATCATCATCATCACCATCATCATCATCATCACCACCACCATCATGATTGACAATCGACCAGCACCAGCGTCATCACCATCACCACCGCCATCACCACCGCCACCGCCACCGCCACCGCTGTCGCCGCCGCCGCCACCAGCACCACAACCACCGCCGCCGCCACCACCACCATCAACATGACCACCATCAACATCATCATGATCATCATCATGACCTTGTCATCACCGTCTTCACCATCTTCACCACCACCATGATCCTCACCATCACCACCGTCTTCACCATCAACACCATCATCACCATTATCACGATGATCACCATGACCACCAGGATCACCACAATGACCATCACCTTCATCATCGTCATCATCATCACCAATATCATGATTCTTCACCTTAACAAATAGCTTTCTCGTCTCTATTCAGGCGTGAGGTGCGGCCTGTTCGAGCTTGTCCTGCACATAGGAGAGCCTTTGTGACCGAGTGATGCGGCGAAGAAAGGTGTAGTAATGAGCACTGGAATGAAGTGCTCGTAAAATGATCAAAAGCTGGAGAAACAAAAAATATGGCCGTCTGTCATGTTGCTTTGGGGGGTAGTTGGTTGCGGTATATTTATGAAAGGAATGATCCACTCAAAATACACATACTGTATGTACATATATATATATATTATATGCATATGTATATACATATATTCGAAAATACCGTAATTGATTCATGCAAATGATGATAAATGCATATGCGCGATGTTCACGGGGCAACATATTTTTACTCTCCAGCCACCAGCACTTAATATCTGTGGCAATTCTCAGTACTTGGGCATCCCGTATCGCAAGAGTTACTTGGTTGTGTTTATCCAGGTAGGCTATGGACCAACGTCATACTTCATGATCATGAAAGGGATCAATAGGATTGAACTGTAATTTTGGTGATTGTCCCTTTCATAGATTTAGATGGAGTGATATTCCTATGCTTCCGAAGCGGAATGCCAAAAATGTCAACCCATGTTTCATTTGTGGGCGGGGTCTGATCGTTTGGAATTCTTGGGCAAATCCCTTGAAGATGAGGGTGGAGCTGGGATTCCAAACCAGAGGATCCAAAACAACCATTCAATGATTGGTATCCTTGGTTGACATGAACCTCCAGTATGTATACGAACAAAGATATATGTATACCTACTGAAAACCCCCAAAAAAATGTTCAACATCTTATCTAAAACTGGCTATAGTTACTGGATGAGAGAATCCAAACTTCAAGGCTCACATCTGAAATCAGGGCAATTTCATGCAATTTCTATATACCCTCTATAAATAGAGGTTTTAATCGAAAATCATCTATAAATGGTGGATTTTCCATTGCCACGTTTGATTACCGGAGGGTAGTAATTCCTAAAACTAAACATCGTCTGCGGTGATCAAACCAAGCAACTTGTCAACCGACAGAACCACCGCACCACGATGGTAATCCTTGAGGATCAGCAACGGCGTGAAAAATCCCCGATCAAAATGGAGGGTTTAATGGGGAAACCAAAGGGTGTCAAACTTGACTGGGAGGGATTTTTTCACCGATTTTTAGGATTTGCGAAACAGAGTTTGGGAGCCCTGCTTGGTAGAAGATTTTGTCATCCGCTGACATTCTGAGCTTTTGGAAGGGCATCTTCCATGTACCCTCCAGTAGTCTATCCAGGCAATGGATTTTTTGCCGATTTACTTCGATTAATGTCCGAGTTATAAAATTTATGAACCTCCGATCGCGGACTTCTCAGCGTGCTACGTTTGATTACAGGACGCTAGTCCTTCTGGTGGGAGGGAGACAAAGTTCTGGTTGCTGGTCTCAACATGTCTCAAGCCTTCGGACATATTCGTCACCTAGGATCACCATCCGATGGATGGATATAGTCTCCATGTTTTTTATATAACCAATCATTGGTCATTAGTTGATCTGGTTAATAGATGGGGGGTTCAATTCCCTATGATTCCCTCATTTGCTGGTTGATACACCCACCTACATATACAAATGTATAGTTTTTTGTTTTATATTTCTTTAAATAATTGTGTAATGTCAACCCCGGATTAATAACCCCGCCGATTTATTATGTGCGGGTAGGGGGTTCCCAAAATAGTAATGTGTCATAATGTTTACCTTTCTAAATGGTACCCCTCCAATCGGTAAAACTAGCAGTTGGTACTTGTGGATGGAAGAAATCCTGCACCAGTTGCTAGGTGGTTTATCCCGTGATTTTCAGGGTTTTAACCATCCAATGTTGAAGCCCCCAACCACGGCCCAGTCCCACCTGCATGGTCTTGTCTACTCCATCGGCAAGGAAAGCTGCCAGCTCCTACACGGCCAACTCGCACATTGGGGATGGGTCAAGTTAGCATCCATGAACCATCCAAGAACCAGCTATATTTGGTTGAGCCACCTTTTTATACCATGTTGAAAACTATCTCTTAACAGTTTTTACTGAGATTCCCATCCCAGGTGGAAAGTAACAAAAAACATGTGGAATTAGGTCACGGGCGCATGAGGCACTTTGGTGTTTATGAAGGCTTCAAGACAAATGGCACGCAGTCACACTTTATTTGTTTTTTTTGTATCAGAGAGATTTTCGTCCATCTTGCACACCAGCTGTGCCAGCTCTTTGAGAATGGCTTCAGGCGAGGTGTCTTTCAAATTGCACCGCTAAACGTAGCATCAAGAGTGTGCTGTACTGCAAGACAGGATCTTACAACGTAGCATCAAGTGTGTGCTGAAATGCAAGACAAGATCTTACAATGAAGCATCAAGTGCGTTCTGTAGTGCAAGACNCAAGTGCGTTCTGTAGTGCAAGACAGGATCTTACAACGTAGCATCAAGTGTGTGCTGAAATGCAAGACAAGATCTTACAATGAAGCATCAAGTGTGTGCTGTAATGTCAGACACGATCTTACAACGTAACATCAAGAGTGTGCTGAAATGCCAAAGAAGCGCTCGTCAACGTAGCATCAAGATAGTTTGCGTCCGAACATGAAAGTTGATAGCCCACCCCACCTCACCCCCGACCCCACCTACCTCGCTGGTTGCAAGTGCTAAAGAAGCTCTCCTTAACGTTAATAGCCCAGCCCACGTCACCCCCAGCCCCCGCACACCATAAAAACACAGCGAAAAGATAAGGTCCCAAACCCACTCATCCCGCATCTTCCTCACTCTCCAAAGGCCTCCAGGGCCCTTTTTCCAAGGCCAAGAATATCCCAAATGAGTAACCATTCGCCAAGCAAACCAAGGACTCTGGCACTAGAAAATCTGACTTAGTAATTTCTTCTCCGGCTACAGAACATGGAGATTGTTCATGGTGCCCATTTCGAAAAGTATGTGTTCCCGTCCAAAGAGTCGGGATTTCCAAGTAGAACTTGCCATGGTTCATCACCACAGACTATTCCGGAGACAATTCCCTCCGGTGTCATCAAACATGGGGCGCTGGAAGATCCCCCCAAACTAGGTTGATGATTTTGCCAGCAAAATCATAGCTCCATTTGGTTCAGGAATTTCCCCCCCAAAAAAAATATACATATATAGATGATTGTCCCATTAAACAATCAATATTTACAGATGATTGTCCCATTAAAAGTTCTATTTATAGATGATTGTCCCATTAAAAATTCAATTAATAGATGATTTTCCCACTAAAAAAATATAGATGATTGTCCCATTAAAAGTTCTATTTATAGATGATTATCCCACTAAAACAATATATATGATTGTCCCATTAAAAGTTCTATTTATAGATGATTGTCCCATTCAAACATTCTGATGATTTTCCCAGTACAAAAAATATAGATGATTGTCCCATTAAAAGTTCTATTTATAGATGATTGTCCCATTCAAACATTCTGATGATTTTCCCACTACAAAAAATATAGATGATTGTCCCATTCAAAAATTCTATTTATAGATGATTGTCCCATTAAAAATTCAATATTTATAGATGATTTGTCCATTAAAAGTTCTGTTTATAGATGATTTTCCCACTACAAAAAATATAGATGATTGTCCCATTTAAAGTTCTATTTATAGATGATTGTCCCATTAAAAATTCTATTTATAGATGATTTTCCCACTACAAAAAACATAGATGATTGTCCCATTAAAACCTCTATTTACAAATACCCTGTGGTTATTTAACATAGCCATGGAAAATCCCCGAACCAAATGGAGGTTTCTAGCTGGGAAAATCATCCAAAATTAGCCAGCTATTCCATGGCGAACTGTTAAATAACCAGAGGGCAATTTTGCCATAAAATTACGAGTGGATGTCCCAGCCATGTTTGATGACACCTTTTCCCTCGCGGATGGTGAGGTGACGCCCCATTTTTTCAGCTCCCAATCCTCGATGCAATGCCAACAGGACATGATCCAGGGAACAGCCCATGGCCTAAGCATTGAAGTTCGTAAAGACCTGTATAAACTAATCTAGTGATAAATTGAAGCTTTCTTTATCTTTTGGGGTGCCATATGCATGGTAAATGTATGTATATATATATATATGTATATATATAAAGAACCGTAATTAGCAACACATGCCAATGCTGGTCAATGCTGTTTATGATCCGGTCATATGCACACGGGTTTCCCAACAACCATGGCCAATCCCAGATGATAAGATTTGACAGCAAAATAGTCAGCTGTACTAAACTAGAAATCATCAGCTTGCTTAACGCCATTCTTGATACTTGCTTAAACATACATGTTCTCGCTTCAAGACCCAATTCTTGATCTAGAACATGTGTTAGCCCTACAATTGTCTTGCTTAAAACAAGTACCCTCTGGTAATTGGACATAGCGGTAGCTATGGGAGCATGGCCCATCGATGATTTACCTATAACAAAAAAACACGTGATGTTCTATGCGGTAAACTCTTTGTCATTACCATCACTACCAAAGGGTACATCCCACATGTTCACTTGACAGTTGCCATTAGTCAACCCACGTCAACCCTATAATCTTAGTGCAATAATAAACCACCCATATTTTAATGGTTTAGATGGTTTCTACCACCCAGTGTTTTTTATTGGGGATGGTGGATCCTATTGCTTACCCACATGAGTTTTCTTGATGAAACATTGGATTGGTGGGAAAATCTTAACCGGAAACCATGGATTTTCCCACGCTATTTTTTTTTTCGGGGGGGAGTCCTGTAAATTTTCCCTTGATCCAATGAGTGAAACAGTCAAATCGCCCATGTTTTGATGCGATCGTCACCCCTCCTGCATCATGTGCAGTGCAGTGCCCGCGGACTCGTCGGAGACCTTCTCGCGGATCATTTCGATCAGCCTGACAGGCTGAAGGGAATGAGGATTTTTGGAGAGGTTAAACCATAAAGAAACTTCAAGCAACGCTAGGAATTGGATCAATTTGATTCTTTTAAAATTTACTATAGTGTTTCCCCATGACAAATGGCGATTTGATTCTGGGACAAACTGGGATTTGCATGTGTCTGAAAATGGGAGATAATTATATTATTACACGTAAAGGGCAATTCCAGGAATGGGGAAAATGAGGAGCAACTAATATATTAATATATAGATTTGAGGTATCTCCAAATGGGGGAACCAGCAAAGTGATGGGGGTATAAGAATCAACCGAAATAGGTACCACGAGCCACTGAGACGCCGAGTTCCCAAGGTGACCCAACAGAAAATTGAGATCCGCTCCTTTTTTACAAGCGATTCTTGCTGGAAGAAAAGCACAAAGCATGAACCTTCATCATAAACCTTTGTCTTTGTGGGGGATCACCTTTGGGTAAACTCCATGAATTTCTGCCCGTCCGCAGAATGGTTCTTTGTCAAAAGTGTCGTGCAGCAATATCTTCAAAAGCCTCAGCGGTTTCACCTGATCCCAAAACATATCAGCCATTGGTGGAATGGACAAGCAACAAATAGCACATCAAAGCACACACAGGGGGAAGAATCAGCAAATGACATCCCCCTTTCATTGGTGGCCCATGGTGTTGTTCTGCATTAATGAAATGTCCGGACTTGCACCTGTTCGATTCCTCTCGCGGATCTTGAAGCCATTTCTCTCCGTCCTAGCGAACAACCCGTAAATGCGTAATTTCCAACCCCGTCTCCATTCTCTACATATTCATCTCGAAGGTAACTGGTACGCTCCGGTAAACTAACATATAGCTATTGAAAATGGCCCAAGTAATCGCAAGTATAGACTATAGTTGACTTACCTATAAAAAATGCGTCATCTTCCACAGCTATGTTTACCAGAGGGTAGACCAACTAAGAGACCATGGCACAAAATTTCGAGGAAACCAAGGAAATCACGTTGAACCCTTTGCATCCCAGTCAGAAGTGGCCAGGAAGCATGGGAGGGGCGCCTCTATTCTGTTTGGTAACCTGGTATGGTTCCAAATTCACAAAGCGGCCTTGTGAACCAAAGGGAACTGTATGGAGATTCTTGGCCATTCAGCCCATTTCATTTCATTTACACACCATCCTTTCGGGGGAAATCAACATTCTCTAAAACCAACATCAACCTTGGATTCCTGACCCCCCCGCGCCCCACGCCACCGACCGGCCCACCCTGCGAATGTTTTTCTCCGCCCTCTGTAGGGCGGTATTCATCGCGTCGACTGCGCAGCGAAGGGTGGGAGATGGGCAACGAAGTCCTCCTATTGGGGTTTCCAGATATGATATGATATGAGGATACCCAAGAATGGATTTTGTATGATTTTGTGGATTTTTTTCCGAATGGAAAATCCCAAACAAAAAATGGATGAGAACTGGGGGTACCCCCATGACTTAAGACACCTCCATTTATCCCATGTTTATCACCCCATGGAAGTGCCTGAGAGCTGACCTTTGCGCCGCTCCTCCTGAGGGCCAGGGACCCAGAGGGGGATGGTCTTGTTAAATGTGGACCCAAGGATAGACCAAGAAATCTCTGGTGAAACCATGTTCACCATCGATTTCTGTTGTATATGCATATATTTTGGTGTATATATATATATATATATTGCTTCTTTAGATGCTTTTCATCCATGGGTAATTCTCGCAAATCACTGAAGAACAAAGACAACACATGCACGATTCACAGGCAACCGCTACGCTTTTCAATGCATCCCAAGGTGGTTTAAACCCATCCCAAAAAGATGACATAACTGGTCACCTCAACATACCTCAACCAATCATCCCAAGGATCTCATCATCCCAGGTCCGGAATGGTTCGGTTTTGTTTAATCTTCCCTGAATCGATTCCCCAAGTAGTGGATGTCCCATGGGGCAAACCAAACAGCATCAAATCGCGAAGTTATGCGAAGTTGATGTCGAACTAGCTGAAATATGGCAGTATAGTAGGTATATGATGGATATTATTATGGTACAGTATATCATGGTATATCTCAGTAGATGGGATCTCTCTATGGCCATTGGCTTCCTCCAAGAGCTCGTTCTCCGCTTGCGCAGCGAAGGCGGTGACCTCGTGCCATCCAAATCATCATTGGGGATCCCGGCCATCCAAAAATCGGGATTCAACATGATTTCACCGATTTTATCACTCAAACAATGAGTAATTTCATTGGATTGGTTAAAGGGAAAATTTACAGGAAAGCCCCATATTTCATAGGAAAATCCATGGTTTCCTGTAAAATTTCCCTTTAACCAATCCATTAAGTAATTGTACATGATTGATTTGATTTTGGGGAGATCTACCACACCCAAAAACTGGGGAGCTCATTGATTTTGAGGACTCTACGACTCGGGAGTTTACATGATTTAGATTTTGCTGGGATTTTCGGCCCAAAGATTTGGTTTTAACTGATTTAATGGCTCAAAAAAGGAATTTCCAAACATATGTTGATTGAAGTTGAAGGCTGATTGAATGGCTCACTGATTTTCTATCATGAAAATATGGTGATTAAAGTTGAAGTTTCCACAGAAAATAATAGAAAACATATAATATTGTATGAGAACATCTTCACCGGAAACGGACTGTTCCTTCCCATCATATGTGGGAATATATAGGAGTAAACCCTCTAAATCCCCAAAATTGATCCATGGATATCTGGTTGATGCTGGGTTGGTAGTTACCCATACTCAAACAATGTGAAACAGCCTTGGAGGAACAAAAATCAACCGTTCTTCGTCCCTGGAGGGCCCATAAAACCATCCCAAGAGAGATAGAAAAGAAATCTGGAAATTATGATAAATTATGAAGGAACTTATGAAGGACACATCATTTAACAACATCCTGGAATCTTTATTGGGACCCCTTATATGGGTATGGCTCGGAAAACAGGCATGGATGGGAACCCCGCGGTGTTCCGGAGGCATGGAACGAGTGAGTTACGTGCAATGAGCTGTGATCTGGACCCACTGAGAAGGTATACTGTAAAGTAGTCTGCCATCAGGGCCATCGTTGGGTATAAGAATGAAGGGTATGGATCATGTCATTATCATATCATATCCCTTATAGATGTTATGGATCATGGCTATGGATCTGGGCCATCGCCTGTGGGTCCAGGGTCACTGCCCCAGGGATGCACACCATTCCATGGCAAGAGAATGGAATATTCATATTGTATTGTTTTATTGCTGCCGCAGAATGTACCTTTTTTGCGGCTCCGTGATTTCCGCATGCAAAACGCACCTTAAGTGCCTTAGAACCATCCGGATGTCATATGCTGATCGACAGCTGATGGTTTGGAAGGCCTCAGCCAGGCCGCCAACTTCAAAATGTGGTGATTGATGCCACCATAACCTGGGTATTGGGTCAAAACATGTCAAATTGGGTCCCATCTGATCCAAAACAAAGGTAGCATATATGGACCTCCTCCAAGAGAGTTTGACGCTCATACCCATCTGTACCAGGAGTGTCAGATCTGGAAAAGACCGCTTCACCTTCGCAAGCATGGTAGATCTCCATGCTCGTTTGGGCAGCTTCCTTGATTCAAGCGGTTTCGAAGAAGGCTTCACAATGTTTCAAACGTATTAGCATTCATAGAAAATTGAATTGATTTCTTCAAACAACATTATCAACATTTGGCTATATTTGAACATCATTTCGTGGGATCACATCATCATACATAGATTAGCAACTAATTGGAACTTGGGCTTCGCATCTCATTTCCAGAGTCTGACCTGTGCACTGCGCAATGTCGGCAGCCAGTGACAGCTTTTCACTGAGCCGCGCCAGGCGCGCTGAAAAGTTCTGGTGGGGGACGGCCCCAAAGTCACGCCACGGTGGTGCTGCTGCTTGGTGGTTTCAACCAATACCATCCCAAAACATGAGTGGATTGAGATGATTGAGATGATTGAAATCATGATCCGAGGTTGGTTGGGTGAAACCTCCGGAGATTGAAATCACCAGGCCTTGCCGCGGCATATGACTGAGCCAAGTTAAGAAGCCCCAACCATGGATCGGTCCGGGGCTGATGTTTGGGTGCGGGCAAGGTTCAATGTCCATGGATCATGAGGTCTGGTGGTTTCAAGTAGTTTGGGCCGCCCAAAGCATCCGTCACGCGGGGCTGCTCGCTCCAAAAGAGTATGGATCTATAGAGCTTGGTATCCTCTGACAATCAAATATGGCCATAGAACATCTCCCATTTAGTCATTAGTTGGATGATTTTCCCATGCGCATGCACATTTTTAGTGGGCTTCCCGGCTAAGTACCAAGCATTTATACATATATATATATATATATAAATACATAAAAAAATCAAATTCATATCCATCTCATATATTGATAAACATGCATACAAGTGTGCATATAATATATATATATATAAAGATTCAATGGCTTCACACTTTTTTGCACTGCAAGACCAGGTTGGTCAAAAATCTTATGAGATTTCCCCAAATCTCATTGCAGTATAACTGCTGATTNAAAGATTCAATGGCTTCACACTTTTTTGCACTGCAAGACCAGGTTGGTCAAAAATCTTATGAGATTTCCCCAAATCTCATTGCAGTATAACTGCTGATTTAAATCAATCTCCAAAGAATTTCATTAACCGCACACACTCCCTTGAAGGCGAAAGCCTTAGCACTCCCCCCATACTTCCCCGCCAAGCCAGGGTAAGTATGAGCTAAAGAGTGCGGGTAAACACTGGGACCCGCCAAGCCGGGTGACTACCAGTCCCTTTACCCCAGATCTTTTTCAAATTTCTCTTCTTGACCCGTCTGGAGTTTGTACTCCCNGGTAAACACTGGGACCCGCCAAGCCGGGTGACTACCAGTCCCTTTACCCCAGATCTTTTTCAAATTTCTCTTCTTGACCCGTCTGGAGTTTGTACTCCCCAAGGAAAAACAGGGGGGGCGGTTGTGGGAGCTGAGCCGAAACTTCATGAAAAAAGTTGAGGTCAGCCATGTTCATCTTAAACACCGAGGACGTTAATTCAAAGATTCAATGGCTTCACACTTTTTTGCACTGCAAGACCAGGTTGGTCAAAAATCTTATGAGATTTCCCCAAATCTCATTGCAGTATAACTGCTGATTNGGTAAACACTGGGACCCGCCAAGCCGGGTGACTACCAGTCCCTTTACCCCAGATCTTTTTCAAATTTCTCTTCTTGACCCGTCTGGAGTTTGTACTCCCACTTCCCCCTGCCCTGCCACGTGTGGCATGCTCAAGTTGAGGCAGAGGTGAATGTCGTGCTTTAACAAATTGGCGGTGAAACACGCGCGCATGGGGTTTTAATTGGAGTTGAAATTCAGCGAGGATGGCCAATCCACTATTGACATAGAGTCTAGCAGTTCTACTAGACTGCCATCTGCCTTGCATCATGAGGCGATCGAACTGCCCATGCTTTTGGAAATAAAATGTAGCACCGCCTCTGCGCAAACTGTACGGGCGATACTGATATTCCTCAAGGCTGAGGGCCTGAACTGCCTCATTAAATTGTTTGCGCCATTGATGGGCCGGGGGGCAGAGTGATGACCCATGGGCTGTGGCATTCTTCCATTGCCAAAGGCGACGAAGAGTATCTTCTTCTGTCACGGTGATACTCTCGGCAGCACCTGTCCTTTTACCCCCTTTGGTGAGCCCTAGGGAAATCACAGCCACTGATGTGGGTCCATCTTGGCTAATGTCCTTGTTTTTGATGGCTAACAGCTCCCCGGTCCTCAGGAGCCCGTAAAACCCCAACAACAGGGACAACGCGAAAGTTGTTTGGTTGTGAAACAAAGCATAACCAGTGAGGGTGTGTAGAGCCTGCTCTGAGAGCGGTGGGGCCCTACAGGGGATTTCGTTGGCAGCCCATGTTTTGAGCAGGCGCCAGCTACCCATCAAATGACCTTTGATGTGCGGATCCCTGTCCTGGAGACCTGCTATTGTATCTGCTGCCAAACTACGGCCCTCACCCTCGCTCCACAAAAACTCCAAATAATCCGACATTATCGGATCAAGGCCAGACCTTTGCCTAGGGAGGACGAGGTCATGAGCCCGTAGGTAGGTATAGAATCGGGTTACAGCTTTGTCATAGCGTTCCTTGGTTTTTGGCTGAACAGTGAGTGTCTTCAGGGGTCCAAGCTTCTTACGGGTGGCTTGCCGTTCTACCTTGCTTCTCCCTTCCAGGTGGAGATTTATTTTCTTCCCCATTTCCTAGCCACACGGCCCCTCGAGGGGGCATCTGCTGGATTGAGGGCGGTATGGACATAAGCCCATACGCCAATGTTCTGGGACAGGAGCAGCAAGGCGTTGATTCGGGCCACCGTTCTGCGAAGCTTTCGACTGGAGGTACGCCCCCTTGTGAGGGTGTGGAGGCAGACCAATGAATCGGTCAAATGCACCAGTCTCTGCTTTCTGATTTTTTGCTTGAGGATCCTCCAGCGCAGTGCACATAAGACAGCTCGCATTTCGAGAACGTTTATGTGTTCTTTGGAGCCTTTCCACTTCCATGAACACACGGTCCTCCACACCCATAGGTTGGAGGGAAGGCTAGCTCGTAGCCTGTGGTACCTCAGAGTTTCTTCTGTGCTGGATGAAAGGAGAATATCCTCTCCCTTGACACTCACCATGTTCAGCAGTTTCTTCACCAAGGCCAACGCATTGCCAGGCTGTAACCGTTTTCTAGGGTTTCCCATCATGGGTCGAACTAAAAATGAAGCAAGATCCCCTGGATGTCCCGGGGAAGTATTAGCAATACATTGCTGGACTGACAGGCTGTTGACGATACCCAAGGGGACAGCCAATTGCCCAAGCAGCCACGTGACCACCGTCACATTCCATGTATTACCAATAAGAGTCAACCGTTCATCCAGGTGCTCCTGTGAGCCTTGCTTGTTTTTGGGTAGACAGTTGACAGTGTACCCTCGGGGGAACCCCATAATGACCTCCCTCTCCTCAATGTTCAGGAGCCGATGTTCTGCTCCTCTGCACAGTTGGTAGCACTGTTGGTATTGGTATGGAGGGAATCGATAGTTATCTTCAGCCCATTGGGTTCTTTCCTCAGCGGACAATTTATCAAGTCCCGCAGGTCGTCTTCCTGGGAACTCTCGTGGCCTGGATGTGGTGAAGGTGGGGAACTTGTCTTCACTAGCCATACGCCAGCCGGGGGTCAAATACTTGCCAACTTCTAGCTGCCCTTGAAGGTCGATGGTTCCGTAACCTTCCCAGGCTGAGCTAGCTGGCGGGGTCACAATAGCTTGCGCGTCTTCTAAGACTTCCCAAGTCAGCCAGTAGAAACGGGGTCGCCTAGCTAGGCTAACTCCCTTGGCATCTATGGCCCAAGCTTGACATCCAAAAGAAGCGCTCATGACCTCACGGTCTTTGGCGTCCATTGATTGCACTGATTCAGCCATCATATGGACCTGAGCCCATGGAAAGGCTTGTCGAACCAGTCCCCGTATCCGTGACACATGGACATAGAGGCGACTGCGGTGATCCCGCAATGCCCCCCTCCTGTCGGCGTTTAAGCCGCTGACGCCTTGACACGGCGGGCCGGCCCCCAGGATGACCAAACCCACTTGGGTGTACTGGCAGGCCCACTCCTTCACCATTGCCAGATCCACTTTTTCTACATCGTCCACAAACCGGGTTCCTGGGAACTTGGATTCCAACACTCGGGAGGCCCTAGGATTTATCTCAACACTGATGTGCCCTGCTACTGGCAACCCAGCGGCATCTGCCGCCACCCTCAAGGCGCCAATTCCGTCAAACAAGCCGATTGTCAAAACTTGTACCATTTCCTGGGGTGCTGCAATGTCCCCTCTCACCGGGCATGCGGCAGCCATTTGTCCCACATTAGTGAGTCCCTGACTCACCGTTACACCTCCACCTGAAGTAGAAGCATCACTAGCGGTCACGGACTCATTGGGCGAAGCCCGGAAATCCATGCGGGCCAGTGGCAATAATGCCAAGAATCGGCTAATTTCCAACCGGACTTGTGAGGGAATTTCTAGCCTTACTACTGCTGGGTGCTGGTTAAATTGCTCAATGAAGGCCCAAATTCCATTGAGACTTCCCATGAGTGCCCGCCGAAACGTGGCAACGTAGACTAATCCTCCGGCAACCACTTGCATCTCCTTCTGAGTACATCGACCGGCAGCTAGCGTCATGAGTGCCAGTTGTGTATACTTGAGAATCTTTTCAGGCTTGGGATAGGCACATCCAATGGCCCCATCCACTATAGCTCCTTGTACTTCTGCTCTGGTAGAACGCTGGACAGCCTTCTTTGGATGGCGCGGGATGTTCCAATGTTCATACTCTTGCCGAAGAGCCAGAACAGTCTGGCTAGGCTCTCCCTTGATGATTCGGGCCAACTCCTTGTCCACTTTCTCCATTTCATCGAAGTTATCCAGGTATACCCGATGGATAATATCTGTGGACGGGAACATTCTATCTTTTCGCAGTTCTTGGTCAGCCCTCAGCCGATGTGACCCAGGAATTCGCTTTGCAGCGCGTGCCACTACCACCCGGTGCACACTTTGTGCGAGACTTACACTATTTTTGAATCCCATTGGCAGCACTTTTGCCACGAGGTAGTGCTTACCCAACTTCCCAGGGTGGAAGTGCTCCGCCACCACTTTGTTGAATCCTAAGTACCGGCGCCATGCCCTTGGAACTGCGAAGATGTAAAAGAAGCATTTAACATCCTCAGAGGATATTACCAGGTCTTGACTTGGCATCAGCATTAGCGGTCCAGTGGAGGACCAAGCTGGTAGCGTTCCTACATCTCCTTGTATGCCTTTGCAGACATTGTTGAGAGGTATCAGATTCATGATGAGCCGATGGACAGGATGTCCATCAATCATCTCACCCTTATCAACCCCAAATAATCCGTTGAGCAACGGCTTGCCCTCCACCTTGAACAGGTCTTGTTCTGCCATCACTTCGCATATACCTGCTGAAATTAGTCCAGCACATACTTCATCCCAATCGGAATCACAATGATGGGCCCCTATACTTGTAGAAGATGTATCTTACTTGTTGGAGTTGTTGTGTACTTAGCGAACTTGCTTTTGGGAATAGATGCATCTACATACAACTTACTTGTAAGTTCNGAAGATGTATCTTACTTGTTGGAGTTGTTGTGTACTTAGCGAACTTGCTTTTGGGAATAGATGCATCTACATACAACTTACTTGTAAGTTCGGCAAGTTTTGCATCTACAAAATCTACAAAAAAAGGCTCAATTTTCAAAACCCGTGCGCGTTTTTAAAACATTTTGCCGCGCTGGCGCTGGTTAAAACTGTACCTGGA
>BGPT01001223.1:11125-51876 GCA_003297045.1 Symbiodinium sp. clade C Y103 | reverse complement strand
GGACCACCGCAGCTGACCAAACAGCAGGCGAAGACACAACAATTGACATGCAATCGGCACATCACTACAAGCAAGTGCAAGAACGCAAGACCAAAAAAAAATCATTTTTCAAAAAACGCGCCAAAAAACTTATCGAAAATCACAAAAAAAAGACAACTTCTGCAAGTTCGAACCTCCCAAAAATGCAACATACTTGCAAGTGCCGCATTAAAGATACATATCGGGCAAGTTAGATACAAGTTGCTTCAGAACTTAGNACATACACGACATAGACCTACTTGCAACTATAGTTAAACCATGTTGCAAATATAGTTAGCCCTACTTACAAGTAGGACAACTAGGGGGGCCCATCATTGCAGGAATCATCACTCGTGGAGGACGAGTATAGGTCCTGCTTGCTTCATCCAACAGATAATCATCGAAGTGTTGCACGTAGTGTTTGCAGCCTTCTCCTACTACCTCTTCCAGGGCTACACTACCTACTTCAGAGGGCAAGGCGTGTTTGAGGTTGTTCCAGGAAGTAATCCGCGCTACAGCCACCTCATCACCTACGTAATCTACGCTACGCAACCTGAAAAAATCCTCCCATGACATAGGCTTGAACTCTTCCTTCCAATCACCTGCATCACTGATCACCTCCACCAGGTCTTTTAAAAGCTCGCGCTGTGTGGCTGACAGGGTTCCTTCATACTCCCCATCAACCCCAGCATAGCTATTCAAGCCCATGCAAACATTCCTCACCAACTCAACCAACACAGGTCTCTCTGTCACCACCCCCATCAGCTGATCCGTGCTGGTGGGCAATGGAAAAACATCGCCCTTGGTCTGGGTCTTGCAGTACTTTCCCCGAGTCTTCTCAAAACAGCTAGACAGCAGGGATCCAATAAGGGGTGAAGCATGAGAGAAAGTCTTTCCCCAGAGGCCACCCAACTCTTCTCCCCATACACGGTTGCGCTTCTGTGCACTTGTTTTTCCACGACCACATGGCGGTTCAGCTAGTTCAGCATCCTCACGGCGACCCAGCGCTTGGTCACCACTGCTAAGGCCCGAGGGAGAACTCTCAGAGCACTTGAAAGTGCCTGGCGATGACACCGCCATTGGTGAAACATCTAACGGAAAAATGGCCATGCTCCCGGAAAGAGGAGCCGGCTCTGTACAAACTGGTGGTGCACCAGCTTCGGCCGCACCCCGAGATTTGCTCAGTCCTTCGCCTGAGTCATCCCTCGGTTTGCCACCTGGTGAAACCCTACCTAGGAGACCTCCCTCATACTCTCCGTGGAGATCTCCCCTATTCTCTCTGCGCCGCTCACTTACTCCCTGGCCTAGGAGTCTTTCCGCCGCTCGTCTGAGTTTCCTTTCTTCCCTTTGTTTCTGTCCTTGCCCTTGGTCTCTCCTTTGGCGTTTGGCCGCCAAGGTCCGCCATAGCTCTCTCCCTTTCCTTTTTCTTTTCCTTTGGTCATATTTTTGACCTTCAGTTCGTCTCTCGTCTCCCTGGCTGCTTCTTGGGCTTCCGCCCTGGTCGACAGCTGGCCCTTTTCCGGAGGGACCACCTCGATCCGCTGCGACACCATCCAGCTGGATCCGCCCGCGGTCAGCTCGACCGACTTCAGGCGTTGTGCCAAGGTGTCGGTGCATTCCGAGACCCGGCCTTGCAAGGCCTGATCTAAGGCCCAGCAAAGCGTCAGTGCCTCGCGCGCTGCCCCGCCGCTCAGCTTGCTCACTAGCTGGCTGCGGTAGTATTGCAGCGCCACTGGTGGAACACTGCCACGGCTGGTATCCCAGATGGCCCCTGAAGTTGTGAGGAGCTGTTTTTGCATCTCCTTCACCGTGGCGTAAGTCAACGCCCCAGGCGCCTTCCTGGCGATTGCCCGAACTTTGTGCTTTTCTTGAAACACATCGTCTGAGTGGCTGCTTCCTCCACTGGCGCTCCTTGAGCTCCCTTCTGAGGAGCTTACTGTGCTTGAGCTGCTGTCGTCCTTCTTTTTCTTCATCTTTCTCCTTAGGCGGCGGACCACCCTCTTCCTGACCCGGGGGTCCGGATCCAAGCCCGTGGTGCCAAAGACCTGCTTCAGTTCTTTCTGCGACTGAAGTTTCTTCTTGGGATCTTTGGCAGGTCTCTTGTCGGCGTCTCTTTCGCTCGAGCTCCTCCGTCTCTTCTCCTTCTTTTTCTTTTTCTTCTTTTCTTTGTCCTCTCGCTCTTTTGCATCCTTCTGCTCGTCCTCTGTCTTGCGAAGACGATCTTCTGCCTCGGCTTCTTTGCGCAGCTTCTCGAGCTCGTCCACGGTCTCTTTCAAGTTTTCCGTCCAGCCCCCGTCGCCTTCCTTCTTGCGCCTCACCTCCTTTGCATGCACCAACCCATTGGCTTCCACTTTGTTGGTACAGTGGCTCCCACACAGGTGGACCCTCACGGATTCTCGAGGATTGCTTGAGATCCATTTCAGGAGCTCCTCGTGGTTGGTTCCTTCTCCTCCAAGGGCCAACTCCACGTCCTTAGCTCCCTTCACTTGGAGTCCTCTGATGGTCCCACAGACCTGGCACTCTCCTTGCCAGTACTCTCCTCTCACAACCAGCTCCGTGCCCTGCACTAGCTCTGCAAGGGGCACCTGTGCCGCGTCCACAAAGTCTCCAGCTCTAAACTTTGTGGCTATGTCTCGGTCTTCCTCCTCTACAGCTGCCGGCCTCCTCGAGGCAATCCTCCTTGGAGCTGCCTTGGCTGCAGCGGGTCTCCGCAATGCCATCAACGATGATAGCCTTCCCTCTGGTCTCTCCACGCCTTCTGCTTGTCCCTCTTCTTGATACCCTTGTTTTGGCCCCAACGGCTTTCGTCACTTCCGTAGGGGTAGTAGTAGTGGCCGTAATACCCACTATACCCAGTACTTGATGCTCCTTGCCAAGTACTTGGCGGATGCCTGGGCTCAGGCGGCCTGGCACCTCCCCTCCTAGGAGGGCTTTTTGTGGGATCTCTCTTCGAGAACTTCTCCTCCTCTCGGGGCGGGAACGTTCTCTATCTCTGCTCGGCGACCTCTTCCTTGATCTACTTCGGGTCCTCTTGCTGCGCTTTGTTGACTTTTCCTCTCTCTTCTTTGTTCTTTTAGGAGACTTGCTTCTCTCCCTTTTTGATGTCTTTTTCTCCTTCTTTTCTTTTGAACTGGCTGGCTTTTCTTTGGTAGGCGCTTCCTCTTCTTCTTCCTCTTCTACTTCTTCCTCACTCAGACCACTCCCTTCCCTAGGAGTTTTCGCTTCTCCTACAGGAGAGGCTCCTCTCTCTCCCTTGTTCTCTTCTTCCTCACTTTCCTTTTTTGTGACTTCACCACCTCCCAGCGGCTCTTCCTGAGCAGGAGGGGTAGGGGCTCCTCCCGTTTTAGGAGGGCCAGTTAATCCACTCACACAAGGAGAGGCTGCCTTGGGTGTTGCACTCTCCCTTACTTTCCGCTCCTCCTCTGCCACCTGGTATTTGTGAGCCTCTTCTTGGAGCAGGGACACCCAGACTCGAGTCTGATCGGTGGCCCAACCCCGAAGGTGCAATGGCAGACGCCGGGCTTCAGCTACAAACCTAGCTAACACGCGGCAGAAGGAGCACAGCCCGTCTATCTCGGCAAAACCTTGCCCGCAGTCCTTACAACTGCTAAGCATGAGCTGAGCCGAAACTTCATGAAAAAAGTTGAGGTCAGCCATGTTCATCTTAAACACCGAGGACGTTAATTCATATATTAGTGTCATATACAACCTTCTCCATCCTGGGTAATTCACTGGAGCAACTGTCAAGTGGTTTTCCCATGCTTTTGAGAAATGTTAATGGCTCATGGTATCAACTCACCTTGGTCCACACATGTCCACACTGTTCGCAAGAACTGTACATGAATTCTATGCACTGGGTTTCGCGGCTTGTCAATCAAAAGTGACAAGAGAGAGGCCATAGCCCCCACCCACCTAATAGCAATCGTGATTGGCATGACCTGCTGTTTCCAAGGGCTGTTTGTTTTGGAATCAGGCTGGTGGCTTCATGGCAAAGGGGGGATTAATAAACCATGGTTTATTAATCACGGAGGATTCCCCAAATAGTGGTTGACATTAACCATTACTAGGGGGTTTATTAATCCCACCTTGGCATTATCTATGAAAAAAAGCAGGAGTTCTCCAGGGAGTTTTTGGAACATGGATGAAAATGGCGCAACAATTTCCACAGGCGATTGGCTGTACAGAAGATTCTATGATCCATGGTATGTTCTGCATCACGATTGCAGGGCCGCAACATATTCCGAGCACAAACTGGCGCAACTGTCCAGAGTGGGCAATCCTGATGGAGAAAACTCTGCTCTGTGGCCGTCTTAAGGATGAACATGCCAGCAAAGATATAAACAAGTGAGATCAAGTTTGATATACCTGGTGATATACTGGATATAGCTTAGCTGCTTAGCTATCTTGGTTATTGACAAGTTCTTGCACTTTCCCTGTCATAAGCCATTTGATCACATTTCTATTGGGAAAGGTGAAATAGAACTATAATGTACCAGTCAGACGATCCACGTGCCCATCGCCCAACTGTGTCACAACTGGATTAGCCGCTTCTTCGCACTTCGTTCTGCCTGCGGGCTGATGGGATTTGGGAATTCAGCATCCCAGAATCATTACATATTTTTACCTCAAAGGGGTTGCACAGTTTCACAGGAGAAAAAAACACGTGAAATGTATAAATTAGTAATGACATGTAATGACAAACCCGAATGCACTCCATTTGTAAGCTTACAAAAGGTCGGTTTCCATAGCAACCCCATTGATTCTCAGAGCTCAAAAAATGGATGGTGAAGCCTCCTGCGGTGCCCATCCCGGACCTCTTGAAAACGCGGTTGTGGCAGTTCTAACCTTGGGCATCTGGGGTAGGGATGCAATAAAACTTCCCGTGCTACAAACAAAAATGGGTAGCCACAAATGCCAAGGAAAAAAACAACATAGGGGAAGGTCTTGAAAGTGAACACACCCACACCCAAGAGGGTTGAACCGGTTGAAAGCGTCAATGTCCTGATGATCTGTTGGCCATAAACCCAAAGAAAATCCACCATTTTCCCACAAAGCCAATTCCATGGTTGCATTGGTCCAACCCCAACTTTTGATGCTTCTAACTTCCAACCATCCTACCATCCTCATTTTGATAGTGTGTCATACCTTGGCTGGGTAAACTTGTATATCTGATGGACCTCTCCCATGAATTTCCCAAGTGACTCATCCATCAGCAGGATGAAATCTTCCTTGGAGTGCGTCAGGCGCGGGTTGTAGGCCTGGTGGAGAGGAGCAAATTCCAGGGATTTACCGATGGAAAATATGGTGGATTTTCCATAGCTATGTTGGCGATGTTAGTATTACCAAAGAGTAAATGGAATGTACAACTAATCACTGGATTGGTTTAAGGGAAAATGTACAGGAAACCTCTATATTTGATGGGAAAATCCCATGGGTTTCCGGTTAAAATTTTCCCATTCACCAATCCAATGAACTAACCATGAAAAAAGCAAACACGGCTAGCTGGAAAATCCTCTCTCTCTCTCTACATCGCCTTCTCAAGGACTTAGTTCAGCACAGCTAAAGGCTGGTAAGATACAACTTCGCCAAGCGGAACCGCCTCTATAACTTGAGTTTGTAGCTGGGAAATCATCAAACTACTAAATTAAATCGATAAGTTTCCAGCTAGCCATGTTTGATTACCAGAGGGTAGCCAGACAATTCACGTGTATCGATGAGATTGGATCCCACAGAAGAATGAATAAACATGATATTTACAGTATGATGATAATAGAATCATGGGCTTGTCAGCTTGTCCAAAATAGTGGATTTGAACCCAATGTATTGCAATTTTAACACAGAAAATGATAGCAACCCATCAGAGAGAGCATGCACAAATAGATAGAAATGAAATAACTGGACATGTGTTGCGGTTCCTGTTCAGATTAATTGAGGAGTTTTCTCAATCAAGTTTAATGGACCACAGAATGAACCATAGACACCAAAGGGAGGCATGATATGAGCACATATGCCAACAAAAATGCACCATAATACTGGTGAGCGATCACCACCAGCCAGTCGATGAATTTGATATGTAAACTTGATTCACATTCATGGCGATCAATTTGGTAGTGGATCTACTCTAGGAGCAATGGTTATCATGTGGATGGGCTGGTCATATCCCTTTACTTCTTGAATCTCCATCAAGCTTGCCTATCAACCCCCCCCCGTTCTTGCCATAAAATCCAAACGTTGTTTTTTTGTTTAACTTTAGGGTGCCCTAAAGCCCTAAAGCCCTAAAACGTCATGAGCCTGGTTTTAAATGTTTTAAACCATGAAGACATCCACGAAACATCGCCATAAAATGGAAGAAATATCCATGTTTAGTGCTCAAAAAATCCTGCTTCGCACACCGGCCGCCTTTTCTTCGCCCACCGTGGAATTGTTGCTTCCTAGTGCCGTGCCGAGTGCACTTCGAGATGTTGAGGGCACAACAATTTTATGTAATGCTTAATAAGTGTCCTATACGTATACTATAATTACTATACATATATAGATACATATATACTATGCATAAACATAAATACTATACACATATACTGTACAGATACATATGCACCATATATACACTATTTTCTATTCATACTATATATTTTGTATCAATCTTTCTAGATACTGTATTAATATTTATATATAATTCATAAATACATACTACATGGGGAGGCTTATTATTTTGAGGGACGGGATGACAATGAGATAACAATGAGACTATGAGCCGAACGAAATCGATGATTCCTGAAGGGCCTGAAGGTGTGATGGGAATATGATTCAGTTCATCCATCGGCCTCGCCAAAGTGCAGGACCCAAACCCAAATCATCAGAAATGTCTGATGCCACTTCCTGTTCATCACCCAACTCCATAGCCCAAAACCACTGATTGACACTTACCCTTCAATTACCTTATGTTGGATAGTGGGATCCTCACGGGTCTGTCATCCATCATAAACCCCACTATGCATGGCCATAAGACCCATGTTTTGAGCACATTCTATCACATTCTATCATCAACAAATCCGGGACAGATACATGTTCTCGATAGTTAAGTCATGTTCAGTCCCTATTGTTGATGGTTATATCCCATTCGATCTATGTATATATCATGTGCACATAACATCGTCTAAAAACATCTAACTCAAACAACATTTAGAAACAAAAAACATAAAACCTGTAACACAAACATATATCATATTCTAAAAGTAATGTTAGTATATTATGTTAATATACATCAACTCCCTATGTTGTCTTAGATCCCTCAAACTTTTTTTTCCGCCAAGACCAAGGGGCCATTGTACTCGTGTCCCGGGTAGATCTGCGTCTTGGGATCCAAGGTGAAGATCTGCTGATGGATGCTGTCGTACAACTGCCCGGCATCGCCTCGCCGAGCAGCGACGCGCATAGGTAGAAGTGGTTGTTTTAGATGACATAAACCATGTTGGACTTGAGACTTAGACTTATTATAGGACTTAGTTCATGGATGTTTTTTTTCCGGATGACTTAATTGACATCATCCATATTTGTTGGACTTACTAAGACTTTAGGGCTTAGTTTCTTGTAACTTTCTCATTACTTAGGCCTTGTTCAACTTGTTCAACAAATCATTTTGCAGCAACCCGCAAAAAGATGCAGAAAAGGAAACAATTACACATCACTATTTATCAGTATTTTTTGGTGGGATTTTGCTGTTGGATCTGCTTGGGGGGTACTATAGCTACACTCCAGTTTTTGATGGGATAGTCCCTTTTTTTGGACTTACAGCAGGGGTTGCTTTGCGGTGACTTAGAGTACTTCTTATGGAGAAATAGCGGAGAATTATTAAATGGGGTAATCAATTTTCATCGATCTCCTTAAGGTGAAGTATTACACCGTCCATTTACTACTGCAAATGGGATAGTCCCCGAAAGCATGGGAGGGTTCCACCTCCAAACATCAAACTTAAACCAATAGAATGGTGCATTTTCACGCGCTCTGAGGAGGGGGTGCCAGTTGGGTAATCTGACCTGGCAGTGTGAACAAACACATTTGATACACATCCAGTTATGGCGGGCTTTCCGCTTGAACATATTTACACATTGCCACCTTGGATTAGGTTGGGTTACCAGAAGGTAGATGGAAAATGACGGAAGGTTTTTGAACATTGTGGAAACAAATAACGTGGTAGTTCCCATAACTCACCCCCAATTGCAACGATATTCGGGGGTGCAGTTCCATCAGTAAATGGGCTATATTGCCATAGTTGCAGGGGTTATCTCCCAAGTTATGGAGGTTATTCCCCTGGCCCGCAATGGTAGGGGGTTTGGCCCTGCCTGTTGCGAAGTCCGTCCGCCCACAACCGCGGACCAACAAGGTGTCCCCGGTAAAGGCGACCTTGGGGTCGTCAGGGCCCTGCAGGACGTAGGTCAAACACCCAGCCGTGTGGCCTGTGGGGCGGACAAAGGATGACAGAGGCAGGGACCGAACAAGAACCGGTCCTGTTGAACTGTGAAACAGTGGAGGTTTGGTGGATTGAATGATTCAAATGATTCAACCCGTACAATTATTGAATTTCATATGATTCAACTACCAAAAATGAATGCTTAGTCCCCATGATACTCACTGCCTCGAGGTGAAATTTGTGTGGACCCTTTCATCATCGGTTATGAAGGGCTCTTGCAAGTGCTCTCTTAAATCACTGATGGGAAAGGGCGGCATAGCACCTCCCAGTCTCTTGGTGTACTGGTGCTTGGCTGTTGGCATCAAGCGTCGGTTCCCAGTTGGGGATGTTGACCTCCCATCCCAATGGCCATCTCTCTGAGGCCTGGTGTGGCACGGACTTCGAAGCGATAGTTCCCAAAGTGGACCAGTTGGCCATGACAAAGGAACCTGAAATCAGAGGCAAGAGCTGCTCCATGGTGCTGGTATATTTGCCGGGGGATTCTTTGGGGTAACTATGGTGAAATATTGAGACAGAATGGGCTGATTCTTCGGATCATGACATGTACCTACATGTACAATGTTCGATTTGCTGTCAACTGATCTGTTGGATCTGCAAATGGTAAGTTTGTGCGTTGCGTGTTCTTTTGAAGTCGTGGGCTGGTCGCGGGAGAGAACGTAGGTCTTCCCCAGGTCTTCCCCTCTCTCTTTCGATGCTTGGATGTTTCCAACAGTCCAATCAGCAGTACCGCAGGGAGAAACCAAAACAACAAATCCACGACATCTGGTTCGACTCGTCAAAGGGGGTAAAAATGACCACCAAATAGCTTTTCTGGATGCTGAGAAGAATCTTATTCCTAAAACTGGTGAAAAAATAAGAATAATATTAAAAAAACACAGCCTCAAGCATCACACTAACTGGTCATGTTTGGCGTGGAAAAATCAGATGCTCTGGCAAAGATTGGCAAAAATGGATTCCAATTGCCAGGTTTCCAACTTTGGGATCCATTTGGATCCATTTGGGGGTTCATCATGAACCGCTGCCGCATGCTGCCGCCAGATCCCTTCGACAAACATATCCATTCAGACCAGAGGGTAGATCCATGTAGATCCACTATGTTGGATCCAAACTCCCGTTCAAATCCTCATGATAATAATTTCTTAACCCCTTAATTAATTGTTGTTGGTGTAAGTCTCCAGTTTTAGTAACCAACCCCTCATCTTCACTGAATCAAAATTTTTACTGGTCAACGCTCCATTTCGGTCGAAATCCAGGAAATCCATAGCTTTTTATTGGTAGAACCTACCCCAAGGCATCCCCCCTCCCCCAGCTGTCTGCCCGGAACTCATCCGCTGCCGCGCCGGACTCCTTTGAACTCAAGAGGCGCACGTCGGAGCCCCGCGCCCGCAGCACATCGCTGCCTGGGGAGTTTTTGGACTGGGAAAATGATGAGATTATGCAAAGTGTTTTTATCTCCAATAGCTGTGGTGTATGATACCATGAGGCCTAAAAATCTTGTATATATATATAGTTCATGGCATTTATGATACTTACATATCATCTTAGAAATATAGTTCAATGTTTTTTAAAGATAAAGACCAACTTAGAACTGGGGGGACCCAGTTTGTGGCATGCTGTGACCATGCATATCTTTTAAATCTGTTCTCTGAACGGAAAAAAAACATCCAGGCAAAAGCAAAATTTCCAGCAATTGAGATAATTGACGCTGGTGAAGTTACGGCAACAGAGTTAGCAGGTAGGAAATTTGTGTTTGACAAATACAGGCTGTGTAAACTAAACAATGTGTTTGTTGAGCTCTGGGGCAGGAAATTTTGGATCTTTCTGATGGTCCTGGATGATCTCTTTGAAAAAAAAGATATCCCCCCGCCAACTCTGGAAATCTTCCCCATTCTTCCCATCGCCAGAGAAAATAAGTGTGTTTCCTGTTTTTTCCTGTGTCAGGTTCCTGCAGTGTTTTGCGGCTTCGGGAAGTTCCAAGGCAGGAAATTCACATCCTCCAGGCTTGCTTAGAAACTTGCAAACCCTCTACCATAGAGAAAGGTTCTTTGCCACTCATCCTGACATTGCCCGAAAAAGATGGGACTATTCTCAGCCCATTGAGAACCCCCCCACTTCAAGCCCCAGCTTGATCAATGTCAGGGACCCACTGGGATGCCGTATCGTGCCTGTGGTACTGACGTGGTCATAGTGGCAGTGTGTGTTGATCACATACCTCAGAACGAGATGCCAAGGCTTTACAGCAGGATTACATGCAAGGCCAGGGCTCTTGATCTTGATCTTCCCTTTTAGCAGGGAAAAAAAACAACAACACCATCCTTTGCTCCAAAACCTTTTCCAGCAATTTTCATTGCCAGCTCAAGGCGCTTTAGATTGATTCCAGCTTCATCCAGTAGCTCCAGATACGCCTCCGTCCGAGTCAGGGAGGGGTCGATCAGCACCGCTTCCTGCCATTCGTTTGAGGCATCCACAAATGGTGCGCTCGAAGCAGTGAAATTTGCTGACCGAAATCGAAATCTCATAAAATGGACCAAATTGTATCTTGATTGCATCTGTTTTCATGGAATTTCAGAGGTGCCTTTTTTTGGAGGCGACATCTGAGTTTCTATATCACAAAAAACAACATGGGTTCTTGAGGCCCTGAGGGGAACTAAATCACCACAAGCTCATAGTGTTCTAATATGTCCTAATTATCATGGTGCATCAGAACGGACACTGAAGCTGACCAAGCATCCATTGGTAAACCACTAAACCACCCAACTAGCTGTTGAATTGACACGTTTCATCTTGAATATCGGGAGGGTAAATGCCGCTGAAAAACTTTGGCCATCAACAAACTCAACGTGTCGACCTGTCAGCTCTCACACCCCGGGACAATGAGACGATATGTCTGGCTGAAATCGACCGTTTTTGCCATGAAAAACGCCCCTATCTCCTCCCTGGGAACGACCCCCAACATGCCAGCTAGCATAACCGATATAATATATATATATATATAGAGAGAGAGAGAGAGCGAGAGAGAGAGTAGCATTCTAATGACCAATCAAGCGGATTTTTGGAGTCAAGACTAAAACACTCATCCTGTTGGGAACTGACCAGTTTGATATCCTAAGATATAATACTATAATCATCCTATACCCAATTATCAAGAGGATTCAACTGGGGTATTTTCAACAGCTCCACCCTGGCCTTAGTGGCTTTGCAAACCACCAGGTAGCTGAGACTCGAAGTGACAGGTTCAAAAAACGGTTCCAGCCTCGGTGTACGGTGCATGAGATCATGTATAGTTTCATGGGAGATCTTGGGGAGAATTATGGGGGACATGATGATATGCATATAAAAAAATATAACAGTTATTAACAAACTTGATATGTGATAATTAGCCATAAAATACATGGAGGTTTACCCTCTGGTGTTTGAAATAGCTTTGAATGGGAAAATAACGAAATTAGCAGCTTTTCCAGATAGTTCCTGTATCTGTTTGATTACCATGCTGCCTCGCCGCTTGCATTACTGCATGACTTGCTGGCGCTTTCAGCCGTACTAAACGGTATATGATTGCACTGTATAGATTCGTATAGTCTTTAGGGGCGTCATCATCCATCAAAAAGGGGGGGGAAATCAACGACACAATCAGGGTAATTTAGAATTACAGTAGTTCCTAAACATTCCGAAACCATGTTTAAGGAAACTTAAGGCCATTTTGGGATAGTTACCCCGTACTAACTGTCACATCCGTCACATTTTCCATCAACATTTGGTGAGGTCGGAGGAGGTCGCTACGGGGCTGCCCTGCACCCAAGGAACAAATAACCAGAAGGCTGTACCAACTCCAGGGGAGAATTCCTTGGGACGCGGTGGGTGACTCAGTGACTTGAGAGATTTTTCGGAAGACTTCCAAACATTTGTCCGTTTGCAAGACGAAAATGCTCTCCAGGATATTGAAAGATATGTTACATGTATACAAACCTTGCGATGGACATGTTGCATGTTCAATACGAATCATCTACACTGATTGCCTTCACGGGGAATTGTCCAACAAAAACTGCAGAAAACAAAGGGCACCCAAGTCAGCCTAGGGAGTGTGTGTCCAAAGACGGGTTATACCTATATATGGAAAGGGTGCGTTCAATCAGAATTGGTGGCTTTCCCCGAATTGGACAAACCCATGCCGCAGAAAATCCCAGGATGCAGCACGCACAGAAAAAGTCAGCACCCAAAAATAGAGGTTTGATGAGCACAAAATTCTCAGACAGACTTGAAGGTTTGTTGATACCCTGCTAAAAGTTCAAGGTTTGGCGGGCTATGTAATTAATAAATTCATCTAACCCCAAAAGCATTAAAGACAAATGTCTCTCTCTCTCTCTCTAATTCATCCCAACATCATGGAGTTCCGAGGCCTGTTGGGTAATAATCATCACTTTCCTAACAAATTGCAATATATTGCAATATGGGGGGGCCAAATCATCAATGTTTGAATCAAACTTCCTATTTTCCGCTCAGGTTCAATTCTGGCTGCAGCCACTCGTGGACCCAGCCCGAGTCCATCAAGCGACGGAGACATTTCATGTCCTGGGTGAGCCAGGAAATCAGCGAATGCATAGGATCTCTCTCTCTCTCTCTCTGTCATGATGAGGTATTCAGTTCCTGTCATGATCATGTCTTTCGTCCACATGAACGACCACCCAGCGCCCAGCTCTTTCTGCTGGTGTCCTCTGCTACTCGCAGGGTGGCTTCCAGGTTGTGACCTCTTCCGCGCCGCGACAAATCTGTCCCATGTGGGAATTCACGCCTAAGAAACAATGCTTTTGGGGATATATTTGGTGACTATTACATAGTGTGATTATCTTGGGGATCTCGGAATTTGTTGGAATTATTGAGCATTGGAGAATTTTGGGAAATTTTACTCAAAATCCAGGATTCTTTTCCGGATTCGTACTCTTCATGGTAGATGGATTGGTTTCCAAGAACAAAGTCGCGGCAAACCTTGGCAACTCTACCCCCAAACACAGGGGGTTCAACACGAATTCTGGGAGAAAACCAAATTCACTATAGGATACCCTCTGGTAAACTAACAGTTTGCTATTGAAAATGACCATTGAAATAATGGATTTTCCCATGAAACATGGTGATTTTCCATAGTTATGGAACAGTTTACCAGAGGATAGTGATTGGGGGCTTGTCTCGAAATGCGGAACCCCAAAGTCATATGGTTGATCGACTGATTGGTGGCTGAACCACTCATCCAAACATATTTACCTCGTGCGATCCCCACGGCAATATGAACACTCTGAGAAGAAAGACTGAGACGTACATGTGCAAACATTTATTCTGATTAAAAATGACATATGTTGGGACATTTATCTTGACATAAGCATATATTCTGACATTTTTCCTGACAGATCTTCTGCAAGATCTTCTGACAAATATGTATGTTGTACATTGTTGTCGAGGGTCGAGGGCCAGTGGGGCCATGTTCCGGGATCTTAAGGTATTGAGGATCATGATACCCCAGGGCGGCCTGATGGATATCCAAACATCAGTGGTACTAAGAAACAAAATAGGGCAAACGCATCAAACGCCTAGTTGTGTCCCCCAAAAAAGGGTAGAACAGAAAGTTGCAATCCAATTCAGAATCTTCGATATTTTTTTTGAGGGGGATCCCTATTCATCGATCCTCTCCCCAGGTGTCTGTGGCCTGATAGTTTGGCTAACCATAAAATGAGCAACGCAGAAGACCGAGTGCCTGTGGTGCACCTGGCTCCGTCGCAAAGAGGCGATCAATTTACGCCAAAGACCCCTGATGGACCGATATCAGGGGACGATCGGCTTGAAGGACAACTTGTTTATTATGATTTGCCTATTTGCTGGTTTCTGAGAATGGGGGATCCCCAAGTCACCATGGCTTGAAGACTACAAAAATCTGGTCGATTTTGGATGATTTGGGATGCCCCCACGTTAGGGAAACTTTCGGGGTAGCCATGTATAAATTGACCCTACTGTTTGAAAAGGGCATCTAAGAGCAGTGCCTCAAGGCGGTCTTAGGTTCAGTCACCCGGATTCATGTTTTGAAAAGCCACATGGTGACGTCATAATTAATTTCCCCCCTGCAATCCATTTGGCCTGTGTATGTTAATCATGACCGCCCCGATGTAGAGATTGTGGCCTACTTTGATTGGTTTACGGGGAAAGCTGCCAGGAACCCCCATGTTTGCATCATCTAAACCTTGAACTCTAGTTTCGATTGCTTTTTCCCAAAGGGGAAACAAACAATGAGATTTAGTAGATGTGTTCTCCAAGTATGAGCAACAAAATAAAAATCTATAGAAATTCCCCGAACCCAAACCTCCCCTGTCCGAGTGACTGAACCATCAAGGGTCGGGGCAATTGACTCATGGCTTGCAGTAATTGCTGCGTCTGCTCTGCAGGCACTGGTGGCCGGAAGAAATCCAAAATCACCAGCCTGCCGCACTCATCTGCGGATCCCAGGGCTTGGGGGGTGGGGCTGGAGGGCTAGGGTCCCATTGAGACCTCATTTACCCGTCAGAGATCAAGCCCCATGATGATTAGGAGTGGCTGAAATGATTCCAAGCTGCAGCCCAAGTGCCGCTTTTTGCTGTTTATTGCTCACCTTTCCAACAACTGCATATAATAATGGAGGATGTGTATGGGAAGCTGATGGGGATCCCGTCCCATCCTTGAGACCCGAAGAAATGCTATATCCTTACAAAGTCAACGATGGGTGGCTGGAATGATCACCATGAACAAATGTTTCTTCGAATCAAAAAATGGCAAGAATCAGGTGATGCTGGCAATAGAGAACTACAAGAATCACAAAAGAAACTAGCACCACCTTGGAAAAAAACCTGATGAGGCCCAACCGCCCAACTGCCTTCCCCCCCCGCAAAACAATGATCAGCCCCCAGGAACCGTTGTTTAACATTAGAAAGGTGCCAAAGTCTGGGTCCAAGAAACCGACAGCCCGCGCGCTCGATTGCGTCGCTCGGAAGACCGACAGCACGATTGGAAATGCCTTGGGGGCAGCGACAGGAAAGAGGTTGTAGTCATCGCTACCAGGTGCATCAAACAGATGTGCCATGGTCAAAACATGGGATTACCCTCTGGCAATTTAACATTCATGGACTAGATCACTGAATCCATTCCCATTCATGTTAAATACAATCATTGGAAAACATGGTTTGGTATTGGATCTGTTCGATTTTGGGGGACTATAAATTTCATATCATGAAATAGATGGAGCCAAAAATGCTCATAAAACATCCTTTCCTCTCTGAGTTCAATCTAGGCATGACGGCCCCCAACTTACTTAAAATATGTTTAGCGATTAAATGTGAGCATGAAACCAGTAAAAAGTCCGATGTGGGCCTATCATTGCACGATGTGGGCAATTAGTAGACAAGGATACCCTGACTCTGTCATTTGCGGGGGGGCACAGAAAATCCACACACACATACATACATACATACATACATTACATTACATTACATTCCATTGCATTGCATTGCATTGCATTGCATTACATTACATTACATTACATTACATTACATTACATTACATTACATACATACATATAATATATATATATATATACATACACAGTTATATACATATATTTGCCATAATGCGACATTCTCAAGCTGGCATAGCCGTGGAACCTTGAATTACACCCCAAGAGTGCGAAAATGAACCAAGTCCAAGCCTTTGAACGCTGAGGACGCTCATGTTCAAACGTAGATTCTGGCAAGTTAAGCACAAAGTCTTCCCTTCCAACCCACTTATAGACTTACTTCTGGAAGGACCTGCAGTCCCAGCCATTTTTCTCAAGTCGATTGCTGTGTGCGACCAAAATGCGTGGACCGGAGTTGAAATGGGAGCCTCAGAGACAGCTGGTTCCAACAGTCTTGATCGATGATGAATCTGATGACCGATGATGAATGATTCTGATTGTAATCATGATGATGAATTATTATCATTATTGTCACTAGATAGTACCCTCCAGGTAATCAAACATGGCAAATAGAAATCCCCCTGTGCAAATGGAGGTGTTAATGCGAAAATCGTCAACACATGTGGATTTTACATAGTGACGCTTGATTACGTGGGGTTACATGTTTGGTGATGATGATGATGATCATGATGATGATGATGATGATGATGATGATGATGATGATGATGCAGGCCATTGCAAGGTCGTGGCACAGTGCCTGTTGCGTTTATAAACTATAGTGTCACATGCTGCATCCACAAAATGTGAACAAAGTGAGCCCCGGCAGTGATGTTTGTTGTCTTGTAAACCCCATTAACTACAGGTATAATTACCATAACATACCATAAACATCTATAAAACATAGTCACACTAGTGAACATGAACGGATCCATGCTAGCTATGGTTTGGGGGCCCCAACCTTGTAATCGGCCCTCCAAAGGCCTCCACAGAGTTTGGTGGCCGCCCAACAGCAAAAGCACCCTGGTGAGACTTGATTTCACCATATTCCGCCCTGATGTCATGCAAATAAAAGTCAACACATTGCATCAAAATCCAAACATGAATTCTTGACTACAAAAACTAGGACAAGTTGAAATACCATTGGTCACGGCTAGTTGCCTCACCCCGCTAGCTATCCCAATATATGACTTGCTCAATCCCCAAATAGTATCCCCTAATGGGGTGGTTCAATCCCTAAAAAAAAACATTTGTGATCCACATCATCAACAATCTGGGCAAATGATAATACTTCATTAACCTAAAAGGTATTGGGATAATTATGGATAATTCCCCATCAAAATAACCAAATAACCATGATTCCAGTGAGGTCACACTGAGGTCACTATAGTTCATATGGATTGAATCATTATAGGTGATGTCCCATGAATATCCCCGATGAATATCCCATGATCTCCCATGATTACTAGATAATGAAACAACAAAACATACCCATCAACGATGCAGCCAAGACGATGCCAAGACGCTGAGGCCCTTGGGGTTCAAATAGAGCCACGCCTTGTAGCGTTTCGCCAGTTCCGCCACGCTGCAGCCGGACAAGGTGCCCGCCTCACTTTCCATTTGGATCATTCGGATCATGGGCCATGGCTTCGACAGCTACCGGTATAACCGTCTACCCCGTTTGCCCCTATGATGGACCAACACCCTCAGGAAACCATGGTTTGATAGGGGATTTCCACAAATTTTGAAGCATTCTTATTGGTGCTTAGTATTTTGGGGCTAGAGTTGTACCATGTTGTACCTAGGATCTCCCAACCATTTCTAGATGGCCATGGCTTTTTCAAGCGCCTCCGAGCCGCTAAGGAGACATCTCCGGGCACCTTGGGCGTTT
Organism: Symbiodinium sp. clade C Y103; assembly: GCA_003297045.1. Taxonomy (NCBI): domain Eukaryota; class Dinophyceae; order Suessiales; family Symbiodiniaceae; genus Cladocopium; species Cladocopium sp. clade C. The sequence goes on along the minus strand of BGPT01001223.1, from coordinate 34,035 downwards.
CCACGCCCAGCATCGAGGGCGAAAGCTCCAAACTGGCCGCCGCATCACAGCCATGGCCTCAGGTGATTTTTCCATGAATGGGGGGGTACCCCAATAGCTGGATGGTTATGATGGTTATGATCTGGAAACTTCAATTTGTATAAATGATGTAAAACAATTAATAATATGGTAATTAGAAAAAAAAACTCTACTATCATTACGTCTTGTATGTGTGATAGATCATGGTATAGAAGATAAAATTATAGATATATAGTATGGGAATGATGTAGTAATAGTCGAGTCGAGAAATCGATGAACTAGTAGTTTTATATAACAATAGTCTGCTAAAAAGACTATTCGTACTAACACTGTGTAGTATGTAGTATTAGTCCTATATGGAAATAGATGGTAATAGTATTCGCACCGGAGACTAATCGGCGATTAGGAGTATAGTATGCAACAGCAGTCTGATACTTAAATATTCTATAATGTATAATCTGGCTGAATATTCAGTACTGAATCTGCAATCTACAAAACATCATTGATTTTCCATTGTATAGATCTGGCTCTGAAAATTACGACTTCCGGTTTCATCAGGTTTCAAATCTCCCAACCTCTGGCAGTGAATGTTGTACCACATCAGGGCATCCAGTCAAACTGGTTTGCTGCTTCGGAAATTCCCAGCTTGGGGAACAGCGCTAAGAAAAAATATAATTCAGTAATTCAGCGGCTACTCACCCTTCCAAGAATGGCTTGACATTCTACAAATTGCAAAGCAAAAAAAAGATCAAAATAATCAGCTCTGGTTTCTCAAATTCTCGGGCCGATTCATGCCTCAACAGCGTCGAATCGGCTTCGCGGCCCAAGTTGCTGTAATCTTTGGGTTTTAAGGAGACCTTGCGATGCAGAGCCTGCAGCATTGCGAGATCTGGAGTGATTATTGAAGTGTAGATCTCTATATATACCCTCCGGTAAACTAACATAACTATGGAAAATCCCCGAACTAAATGGAGGTTTTAATGGGAAAAAACATCCAAAATTAACCATTTTCCATGGCTATGTTTAATTACCAGAGGGTATATATATATATATATACATACATTTTCTGTGCGGTATGCATTGTTCTTACCCTTGCCATTCTATTAAATCATCAGAATCATTGCTGTTATATGATATTGTTGACAATTGTCACTAGTAGCATTCACATGTATAATCAAACAGTCACTCGAATCATAAATAGAAACATAAATCTAAAAAAAAAAACATTTCACAATAAATACCAGACATGCATATTATTTATTCATGTAAATGAATATGATATATTGTCTGCGCCCTCCATCTGAGACGCCACACTCCCGGCTTAGCCTATATATATATATACTTAAATACCCAGCCGATTATATGTGTATATATATATATATATGATATGTCTATGTCATTCTATGTCTATTTATTGACATATCAAGTATGTAGAAACATCAGAACTCTAAAGTACCCTTGCCCAGGCGATGTCAAATACTTGGGTCATTCTGATGTGATGCTGTGAATGGCTGCAGTGGTCCTTTTCTGTTTGTCAATTTTACTTCAAGATGAACTAGTTGGTGACTAAGATAACACATAAGATTCATGGTGTTACTCAATATGTTATCAATGATAAGTTATCAATTATATAAATCGGGTTAAATACAAATAGTAAGATTAACACCATTGCTCCCGAAGAGTTCATTAGGTGGATCTGTTTATTGATAGGTTCACTGTTTGGATGTGCTTCGCCAGTAGTATATGGATCATCTCCTGAACATTGGTTCATAGCTTTTGGGTCCTCTTTGCCACCAAACAATTTCCAACTGCGCTGATTCACTGGATAATCTCCATGCACAACGGAAGAATCTGTGGTGCACAGTAAACGATTCCCAGTCAAAAGTGAAACCTCGAAATATGACTGCAGATAGACAGGCATACCCTCTGGTAATTTCACATAGCTGTTGAACATTGCCATTTATAGTTGGTTTATGTATCATAAATAGTCATACTGTACATGGTGATTTTCCATAGCTATGTCTATGTGAGTTTACCAGAGGGTAATGATGGCATATGATGGCAATCGTGATCCCATCTGTGATCATGATAATCTGCAAAGGCAATGCTGTTGCCTGAAACTTCTCCAAACCAAACCCTGTGCCACCCTTCGCCATGCACGTGCTATCCAGCCACGTGCTGTTTGCCAACGCATCCTCCCATATCCCACCGCAGCTTGGACAGTGCGGACAGTGCTGTGTCAGCTTGAGGCAATCATGCAAAGTCGACTTCTGCCAGATAAGGTCATGGAATTATTGTGATTTATTTGGAGTCAAGAGCTCTCTGACTACTTCTTTCTCTCTCTTTCCATGCTTTTCCAACTGTGTACAGGATCGTTTCTACATATCATAGACATCGGTCTGCCTGACAGGATTGTCATCAAGGTCATGTTCGCAAGCTGCGCATCCCAAACAGCAGCGGTGACAGTCCAGTGACGGTGACCAAAAACTGTTTATTCCCTGGTTTAACTTTGATGCTAGTTCATAACAATGATTAAAGAAACAATGATATTAATGATAGACAACCACAACCACAACAACAACAACAACAACAACAACAACAACAACAATGGATGTGCTGGGCTTTGAGCAAACATCCCTGAGTGAAGCTCTCAAAAGTGGCACTGCCACTCAAAAATAGCGGCATGTTTGGTGGCTGACTCAAAAGATGGGAGCCGCTATTGCCAGTCAGAGAAAGCTAATGGGTACGGGTCAAAAGCCTAGTACGATCTAGGGTTTCACCCCGAGAATAGCTGGCACATGGATGTTCAAATGCAATTGACAAATTGATGGGTTTTGATCCCACGGATTCTTGGTAGCTGTTGATTTCAAGCCATTCCAAAAACATTGACAATCAGCTGTTTTCAGACAATCCTCAAAGGTAAAATGGATGATCCAACACTTCGAAACCACGGACGAGACATGCCGCTCTCTGGCTAAGTGGCATGATAACAACGTGTCTTCAGACTTCAGCCACATCAATTCAGATGATCTGATGCAGGCATGCTGTTCTCGGTGTTTTTGTTTGGACAATGAGCAATCTACGGAACACCTATACCAATGATGACGAGGTGGGAAGGCGATGTCTATATCATCAATTAATGGCATTTCATGGACAACTGTCCAACTTCAGGTGGCATTGGCAGCTCAAAAAAAACACTGATGAAAAAATACATACATCAATCAAATAGATTCAACTAGCTTGCAGTTGGGGTGTTCCCCCCTTGTTTGTGGGTGTAAATCCGTAAAAGCACAAATGGAAATACTCTAGCGTAAACTAATATTGATGTGGAAAATCAACCATTTGTGCACGAAAATTCTGGGGAAACCATGGCTATCCATGGCTTTTTCATGTTAGTTTACCCTAGGGTTTGCAAGCATAATCTAGTATAATGTCAACCCCTAATTAATAACCCCCTAGGCTGTTTAATTGGGGGGTACCATTTAAGTACTAGATTATGACTATTGGGGGATATTCCCCCTAATTAATCAACCATGGTTTATTAATCAGGGGTTGACATTATCTGTCTAAATAGGTCTAAATCCATTGCCTTTTTTTCCTCCACAAAAGCCACCAAAAACCCCTGGATGGCCGCCTGCGTGTAGCCCTGCAACATGCCGTTGTCTTTGGGGCCCAGAAAGCGCAGGGGCACGCCCTGGTTGGCTGCCGCAGTGACCTAAGGGAGACCGTGGTGGGAAAAAAAACCAACGCCGTGGCCGTGAAAAAGCTGCAGCTGTTACTTGATGGAGATTTATGATGAGTATATATTGCTGCTATTTATCATTAGCATTGGTATTATAGTTGTTTTCATTATCACTAATTGTCAATATTTGTCGTAGTATTATCAAGATTGTTGTGATGATGTTCATCATTATTATTACTACGTAATTATGTACGTATGTATGTATTGGCTAGTCCAGTGCGTGTCTGTGTGGAAAAGTCATTAAACAATCAAAAAATAAGAATAATAACGTGTGTATAATATATATATATAGATATAGATATAGATATTATATTGCAATACATATGCCAACATTATAATGATGGACACACATATGGAAAACTAGAGGCAACATCATCATCACAATCAGGGTCCGTTCCAGCCAGCTCCGCCTAATCACGTTGGACTGCAGTGTTCCAGTCTATCCTATGGCCCTAATTACTGCACGGACCACAGGTCTTAAGTGTTCTTAATCATGTTAAGCCATGTTTGGAGAGTCACAGAACTCATTTTTTCATGGTTGATATGGTATGATATGGTTGGGCACTGTTGGGCCTATAGATGCCACTACGTTCTATTGCCGCCGTCGTCTTTTCGAACTGCGCTCACCGGCAGTCAGCCGGTGCTTGAAGAACTGAGCCCAAACGCTTGGGTTGCTGGTCGTACGCCACCAGCATCAAAAAGCCGCGCAGCTCTGTGACAGGATGAGGGGGCACTCCGAAAAATAAATGAAAAACATATGAACCAAATTTATCCAAATTTCTTGATGCCTGAGGTGTTTGTTTTTTCTCGCCTGATGCGTTCGTCCCCTCCATCAGTTGGGAAGCCCATCAGCGCTCAGAAGCCCTCTGCAAGCTGGACCTTCTCGAATTGCTTCCTCAAGGGGGCTCTCTGTCCAGACTTTGGGCCACCCAATGATCTCATCTATTTCTATCTTTCTGGATTAATTTTGGGAATTCACTAATCTGAAATTAACTGAAGTAATGGCCTTTTGGGGGTAATCCCCATTACTAACCATAATTCTAGTGACGTCACAGTGAGGTCATCCAAACCTATCTATCCATCTATCTATCCATCCATTCATCCATCCACCCATCCATCCGTCAATCCATCCATCCATCCATCTATCTCTCTCCGTCCCCATCGCCCAAGGTATGAGATTCGCACATCCAGCACAAACTGTTAGACATCTCTCGAACTGTTCCAGCAGGACTTTGTTTTTTTGGCCAAGGCTTGGAACAGCAGGATGAATTCTTAAAGTCAAGCCACTTCTTCAGCACGAAGCTGAGCTGAGCAATGAAGCAGGAGAAGGCGAAGGCACAGTAGGCGTAGACGCGGTTCATGTCCTGCAGGATGCACTCCTTCTCTTCCTGGGCAAAAACATCACCGCTTTCTGCAAGGCTCGGGGGGTCTCCTTTCAGTGCTCCAAGTGAAGCAATGAAATGATGAAAGCAAGCAGCTTGGGAGAACTCGACCTTTATATAGTAAACTTCGACCCAAACAAGAGCCTCACTTCCAGTTCTTCCTTGTCTTCAATTAACAAAATTACCAAATCAAAGTTTAGCTTCGGATCTTAGACTCACAATTGAAATCAAGAAGTAAATCAATACCACAGGCCTCAGTATATCGCTTGTGTGTTCTTCCTTTTCTTCCTTTTGAAGCCAGCTTTGTTTCAACACGTGTAACGACCGGGGCCTGGCCGAAGCCGCCCACATTGGGATTGGTGGTGATGGGCTCGTCCTTGGTCACCTCATCACCCACCTGCACCACGATATCAGCACCTGTGAGGCACTCCTGGCTCCGCTGAGGTCGGAATGTCAGCGGTTTCGAACTATGCCATGGTGTGTCATTATGCAAAAAACGACATGCACATACAAATGCGCACCTATGAATGCAATGCAATGCATGCATGTATATACATTTCTCTCTATTTTGTGTGTGGACGTAGATATAAATGATACAAATGAAGATAGATAGATGTGAAATTGGTTCAGCCCCAAGAGATGATGATGAAAACATGTTTCTTTGATGCAATATATTACCAACATCTTTCAATATACTGTATATAAATCTCTATATAATTCTCTCTCTCTCTCTCTATATATATATATATGTATATATTATTATTATATATATATACATATCATATATCATTATCTATCTATAGGCATGTGTCTACATAGGTTTCGTCATTTCTGGCAAGAGGTACGAAAGCATTGGGCCCAACCGTTGGGTTGTGAAAATTTCGGGAGTGTACCGGTTACCAAGGTTGAGCCCAGCTTAGATACCTTGCAAAGAATGTTCAGCTGGTTAGGATTGATAGCATATGTATAACCAAAGATATCCAAAGATTAAGTTGTACTAGACTAATCGTTCGAAGGTGGGTATGGTGGCTATGGGTCAAAAATGGTCAAAACACGGCTATCCTGCTTTTCACATCAACATGGCTGGCAAATTGATGTTCATCCCCAAAAAAATATCTGGTCGGTGGTTTCACTCTCCCTCAACTATGAGTCAACTGAAGTCATCATCCCAAATAGCTCTGAACATCACCAACTAGATATGGGGATGTCTCAAAATGATGCGCCCTTTTTCTTTCTTTAAAGGCCTTAACGTGACGTTCTTGGAGCCAAAAAGGGCCCCAGAATTTTGATAAATAACCTAATATAGATTCATAGGTCTCACCCTCTGGTAATTTAATATAGCTATGGACAATCTTCAAACTTAATCGGTAAATAATCATAAATCATCTATAAATTGGCTATGGCTTCCAGTTCGCTATGTTAAAAATCACCTTCTTGGTTAATCAATGGTGATTATATAAATCATAAGTGGTTTTCCATGATGAGTCATGGCTCTGATAAATGGTGATTACCCCTCTGGTAGATTGACAGTTTGATCCTGAAAATCACCAATTGTGAGTGGACACGAGTCTTCCACCCCCGACTCATGGCAGGTTCTATGTCAATTTACTGGAGGATTCATGTTGAACTGCCGGAGGGTTATCATGGTGAATTAATGTTGATGTTAAATCAAGGTTAAATGGTTGATAAATGGTTAATTATAGATAGATTATACGGTAACTTCCCCACTGGCAAATGGTCCCCATGCCCAGCTGGGGTTTTGTTCGCTGCTCCTGCGTCTTCACCTCGCCCTTGGGAGTGGTGATGCTCACCTGCCAGGGCGATTGAGTGGGGGCGTTGGTGCAAGGCTATGAAAGGCAAGGATGAAGGGCAAGGCCGTTAAGGCCCGAAATGCCACTTATGAATGGGGAAAAAATGGCTAGAACTGGGATGATCATTTCATAAATTGGGGTGACTTACCAAAAGTGTAAGTTGGTAAGTTAGGGGTGACTTGTAACTGGTAAAGGGCCATGAGTGTATAGTATGTTATTCAATCCAAAATGTGGCAGGTTGAATTTTGGAACATGAGGTTTGGTAAATGTTCAAACATCCGTTTACATGTTCAACATGGCAATTTTCATGGGGACACGATTTTAGCACCCAGAATTGGACGCTATCAGCTGATGACGGGAGATATAATTAGTCAGATAGATGGATAGACAGGAAAATCAATGAATGGATAGATGGGTTCTGATAAGTTACTAGATCCCGATAGTTTGTTCAAGTCCCACCACAATTTTACTTTTGCAGTTGAAAATAACATTATGAGGGGGCCTTGTGAAACGATCACTTCTGTGAAACATGGCCGTGGACAACTTCTCTGAGACATTCGCTTTGACAAGCCCAAGACCTCCCGTGGGAACATCACCCCAACGACCCTGGACTGACAGAAATGTTCAGTCGATGGACTTGTTCTACCCTCAGGACACCAGGGCTGCAGAATGATCGAAGGGCTGCAGCAAATCAGCAAATGGTGGACATATGGCACCTCCATAATCATCTGTACAGTGTGGTGCCCCGCAGGTAAGTTGGTTTACACACCCCAGTACGGTAATTATATCACGATATATCTACCTAACTCTAGTTATATTTGTTGCCATGTAATTTTCCTATTATGGAGCACAACCTTGTACTTGAATTAAGATCGTGATTCTGTCTAGATGGCAGATGGTTTCACTGCTCTAAAATCTCTGTCCGAACCAGGGCCTACCAGTATCTCCCACAATCTCCCCACACTTTAGTCCTTGCACTTCCTATTCAGAATCCCCCCATGTCCAAACATGTCAAATGCCCAGCATTGGCCTCAACTCACACCTAAAGTTTTTCACAACTTGCTGATCTGGTGGATTTTAAAAGGTACCCCCCTATTTTTTTCAACCTTCGATTTGGCGGACCTTCAAGCCATCGATGGCGGTGATGGTGCCAGTGGCAGAGGCCAAGAACTGGTTGTTGTTGCTCTGATTGCCCTCTGGGTAGACCTGTTTCCAGCGGTGGATTTCTGGAGGGTTTTCTGTGTACTGATCTACTAATGGTGTCTATAAACCAACAAACATAATGGGGGTGCACCACCTGGTAGTGTCATGATTGGCTGGGTATCTGCCCCATTCGGGCAGCGGACAAGAAGTGTGTTTCGTAAGCATCGTCACTAGGGTTGCATTTCATTACCATTGAGCTGCTGGGCTACGATCATAAACACCTACTTGTTCTCACCAGCTGACTGGGATCTCAATGATTCGCAATAATTCCCAAGCAAATTCCGCCAGAATTTGATGGTTTTTTCCCCACAAATACCTCCAATCGGCTCATTTTAGCCATTTCTTCTCTAGCTGAGATGACCATCTACAAGAATTATATAGCCCAGAACCACCCCAGTTCACCATCCACCATTTTGGAAAAACCAAACCATTTACATTTGCCACACAAAACTGACATCTTTTGACATCTTTGGACACTTTACCAATTTCTGGTGGATCAAATTCAACGTGTTTCACCGGATTTCATCGGTGATATGTGATGATTCAAGTGACCCCAAAAAAAACGAGATCCCGGACCCAACCAGGAAACCAGTCCCCTTTCCCAGCTCCAATCCATCAGGATCCAGGTCTGACCTGACCACGTCCACGGTTGCCGCCGAAGTAGAAGATACCCTTGCCGAAGATCACCTTGTCCTGAACGGCCATCGAAAAATCCGAAACTGTCAAGGTCAAGGCCTTCCAAAACTCAACCAAAATCCCACCAAAGATACCAAAGCCTCAAGGTTCTGGATCACATCCGCTGACATGAATGGATTTCATTCCAGTATTCTATATGGAAAAGATTGGAAAAGCCACCACGATCCAGCATCTAATCATTTTTTTTACAGGGAAACCACGAACTTTTTTGTCACTGGAGGGGTTCCGGAGGTCACTGTCAGCCAAGCGGCGTTGGTGTTAGGGTCTGGGGAAAGCACGGGGAGCACCATCTTCTCATAAGTCTCGCCTGACATGGGGAGAATCATCCTGAAGGTAGATTATTTTTGAATCTTTGCCCCACAGAAAAAAAAACGCCCAAATCAGCCAAAGTATGCCAAAGCATGCCAGTTCATGCGGGGGCATTGAATTGGCCTTGATTTTCTTGGTTGACATGATCTTATTTGATTTCCCTGACTTAGATCATGCATCATGTTCCTAATCTTGATTTTTTAAAATCCTGCAGCAGTTTACCCAGCCTGGCACTGGACCAGCCACCACGATGTTCGGGTACTCCTGGTGTGCAGATTTTTGTCACTGGATCACCAAGGCTGTGCCTGGAGATGAGAATTTGTCCTTTTGGGTGCACCTTCCTAAACAACAAAGACTCAAAAGCAACATGAAGCCAGTGAACAGCAGCTGGATCTAAATAAATACGAATGAAATATACAGTAATGAAATATAATATAATATGATTGAATGAAGTCCTTCGGGTCGTAGACTTAGTCTAGGAGATGTTCAGGAATTGCAGCAATTGCGCAAGAACAAACGGCCCTTTCCAACGTTGTTGAATGATAGTGGTTGACGTTTTTGACATCTTTCAACCCTGGTGAAACGGAGTCTATATCATACTAGTCATTAGTAGCAGTCAGTTCTGGGTAGCAGTCCTTGCTGTATGGAGCCCAGGCCAAGCCCTTCATCTCCTTCTTCAGGGGCTTGGGGAGACGATCCTTGGGAGCCAACTTCCATCCCTCAGGCATCACGGCAATGGCGCCANGGCCAAGCCCTTCATCTCCTTCTTCAGGGGCTTGGGGAGACGATCCTTGGGAGCCAACTTCCATCCCTCAGGCATCACGGCAATGGCGCCAATGTTCATGGGGCCCTTGGAGCCATCAGCAAGAGGCTGGCGGCGCTTGGCGTACTTGGCTGGCACCTCAACCTCCATCTTGAAGATGGTATCGGGGAGCACTGCCTGAGGAAGCCTCACCTCAATGGGCTTGCTGGCCAAATGGCAATTGGCGCACACGATCTTCCCAGTGTACTCACGAGGGTTGGCGTAGTTCTGCTGGGCAAAGATGGGGTAGGCAACAGCTGCCTCCATGGAGCTGGTGAACAGCATGGCAGCGGAGGCACCTGCCAAAGCCTGCTTGGCAAAGGCCTGGATGCCCTCCATGTGCTTGTCAGTCTCCTCCGGGGTAGGAGCATCCACGCCGTTGAGCTGCGCGCGGCAGGCCACCAGGTGGTCGCGGTAGTAGGACCTGAGTTGCCCACAAAGGGTTTTGCATGGTCTTGCATTTGACCTTTGACCATTGAACAACAAGCTACGCATGCTTCTTTGATCAACATCGATTCAACTAATGCAATTAGATGTTGCTACTCTCAGCCTAGGATTGATCATCCCCCATATAAATGACAAGCGGGATCCCCAAAAGCAATGATGAAATTGCCATTTCACGTGGACCTCATCAAACTATACTCTAAGGGGAGTTGTTGATCTGGTCTTTCCGCCCATCTTCCACAGTCTTCAACCTGAAACCTAGGATTGAATAGGATTGATACAAATCTTATAGTCAACTCCAGTCTCCAGAGATGTGTGATTTTCCCAAGCAAGCCCAAACAGTTTGATACATTTACATTGCCAACGCAAGGTTCGACGCATTGACCAACCTGTGAACTCAAGGCACTCCGTTGGAGTGGCGTTGCCCACCATCACTGGCCCCCTTGCTCGGCGAGAGCTTCGGGTTGCTGGGCGGCTCACGGCAGCACAAGCTGCCAAGCCAGCCACGGTGATGGCAGCACCTGGGACTGAGCCCTGTTTTGGATCGAGTTTTCAACCGTTCACAGTCAAACCATGTCAAACTCCCACATGGCCCAAAATGCCTCTGGAATTCACTGGAACCTCATCCCTGAGAAAATGATCGGACATGTGCTGCAAAAAATCGATGGGAATGGGAAATCCATGAGACTCCATCCGACTCCATCCCCTGTCATCCCCCGAACCTGCACCGCTGGATCCACTGGTCACGTTGCGGCGCCCTGTGGTCTCCTGCGCCAGGCTTGTCACGGTCGGGGTCGCGGGGCTGACGATGGTGAAGGCGGGGGCCAAAGCCATGGCGACGACGCAGAACGACGCACAACGACTGCGGAGGTCTGAGCTGCTTGGAGCTGAGAGTCGGCATGGATCTTTCTCATGACCTTGTGGTATATCTATTGATCAATTGTTTGTGGATGGTTCAGACTGGTCATGACCAAAAAACTAGCTCTCAGCATGCCCCCATTTTGACCCAAGAAACCTATGCGAAAAGCCTCTGGTCTCCAGGAGATACGAAAATTAACCTGTGTTGGGCTCCCCAGGCTGCCGCGGCGACATTGCCACCCACCGCACTAGTGAGATGATATGCCCAGAAGGAAACCTGGAGCTGTTGGCATCCCAACAGGTCATGAAAGCAGTGCCATCAGGATGATTCAGGATACAGATTGGATTCCATTCATTCAGTTGATTGGACAGGTGTGTGCATTTGAAAAATTGTGATCCAATTTCATAGCATGCGATTGAATATTATTACTGTATATATCTGTATATAATTATATGTTAAAATGGATGTGGTCCTAGAGATCATGGATGCACATCCAATTGCCGGGCCTTCACCGGCACGATCGATTTCTCCGGAATGCCTCCGGGTCCTGCAGCCGCAGTCTCCCAATCCGCCACACCGCCGGGGGAAAAAAAAATCGGTCAAACAAAGAAAAACAAAGAAGCGCAAGATGGAGAAAGAAGTGCAACATAGATTAGACAAGTCAAACAATTGCCAAACTGCCAAATAACAATTATAAACCAGTGCTCCCCCTCCTTGTGACTGGTGAGCTATCCATTCAAGCTTGGAGCAACCCTGTGAAAGGTCAATCAATCCACCGCAGATGAGTAGCAAAGACAGGCGGTCTCAGGCGGGCCCACCAAGACATCCCAAGACATGGAAGGGGTCAAAACTTTTTGGACTTAGACCATCATTTATGGGGCTGAACATCCATAACTACCCAGCATCTACCAGCTATAATGGGCTTCACCAGCTGTACAGGATTTAATGCCCCATCCCAAAATCAACGTCCAACGTTGAGTCCTGATAAAAATGGCAAAAAACGCCACTTTTTGGGCGCTTCTGCGATCTCAACTGGTGAAAGATCAGGATCCAAATTCATCCAATCGGTATCTGGCAGCGCAGCTGTGCGAGGGTCAGGGGATACATCAAACTGCTGGGAATCTACCCTTGATTAACTCAATATAGCTACAGAAAATTGCCCTTTTTATACAATTTTCACTACCCGTTCATTATGGTGATTCTTGTTTGGCAACGTTACATCGCCAAAGGGTACTGCTTCCCTTTTTTGTCTTGGTCTTGCTGGTCTCTCTTCATGCATGCTGTCTCTTTATCTTGTGTATATTGCTGAGTCACATCAATCAATCCAGCTCATTGACCATCCTGCCACATCTCTTACTATCTGATCTTATCTGATAATATCTGAATCTGATCACTTCTGTTCTTCTCTTGGGGCACTTATGTGTTTCTAATATAATATTAATATACTTTACTTGCCTTATCTTCTACCATCCTTCCATTGATATCAGTCAATTTGATTTGCATGGGCATTTCTTATCTATGCTTGAAAAGGCCACCAATTGAAAACCAACCCTGAAAGAAGTCCTGTTGGTTTCATCCCATGATCTGCGGAAAGAACCATGACAGAACGTTGTCCCTACCAAAACCGCAAGGATAGGTCGGCAATTGACTTCTCTCAAAAGCCACCCGAAAGAAAGCATTGAAAAAACAAAACGTAAACTATTCCAAAACATCCCAAACTATCCCAAACTCAAACACATTCTAGGTTTCATCCATCAAAAGCATCATGAAAGCCCCACCAACACCAGGATCGGCAAGTCATCTGGGGACACCCAGCCGTTCGGCTTGCGCAAGCCTCTCATCTCCCAACCTCGCAAATGTGCATCCCAGCTGCAACACGTGAGGGGGGCACGTCTTGGAGGTTGATGTTAACATCATGGATCCTGTGATAAAGCCTCCGAGATTAGGGCGGGACCATATACCAATTGATGCTCACGCTCAAAATTGAGGATATCCCACTGCCTTCACCAACAAGAATGGATCCTCCTCAAAAAAACAACCATCGCCTTCCAATCGGCTGCAGTCCTCCAGCTTTTTTCCGACCGGCGCTCACAGCTTTGCCGCAGAGGTTGGTGGGCTCCTTCGAATTAAATCCCCAAAACTCTTCTGCAGTTTACCCATTCCTTTCAGCCAGCGCTCATAATCTGAAGCCTTCCGCTGGAAATAGGTTAACACCTCAGGATGCGGCAGGATCAAAAACTTCTTCGCGGCCATGGCCTTCACCACTTCCTTCGCCACCTCTTCGGGTTTCAGCATGCCATCACCACCTGCCACGCCACCGCCGGAGCCTTCGGGGATCATGCCGGTGTCCACGGCCTGCGGACACAAACACGAGACCTGGATACCAAACTCCTGGTAGGTGATCTGATACCATTCCGCCAGGGCAACAGCGGCATGCTTCGTCACGCTGTAGGGCAAAGACCCCACCTGATCTTAGACACCCTGCAGCTGGTCTTGTTGAGCATCTGTACTCATAAAGACCACTTAGTTAATTATATTATATATATTTATAAAAATATTGTATATATATATATAAATATAGAATACAAATCCTCCTTGATATATCCTGTACATATATAGCACATATTCCCCCAAACATATGGCAAACCATGGAAGCCTTGACCTAGGTCCTTCGACGTAACCCACGCCCACCTGTGTCAGCAGTCCGGCGGCCGAAGCCGTGATCACGAAGTGTTTCTCGCCCGGGCGTTGCTGCCACAGCGGAAAGAGATGCCGCGCCACATAGATATGTTGCATCACGTGGACTTTGAAGATCCTTTCCCACTCGTCATTGGGGACCTGCAGGGACCAAAAAAAAGACCTGGTAAACAATACTGGCGAACTGTGAAAATCACAAGTGAAAAAACAATACTGGCGTTTTCTACTGCTATCGTTGTTTCCTGGAGGGTGCTGCCACTACTACTGGAGAAAAACAATTGGTCGACAGTTGCAATATCACTTTCTTTTGGCAGTTCAAGTTGCCACATATGTGGCCCAAAGGCGCTCCCCGGCACAGCCCCAAAATTTCACACCTCCCCCCCCCCCCCCCCCAAAAAAAAAAAAAAGTCCAATAACAACACGTCAGATCCCTCCCCTTTTCCCAGCCTCATAGCCTCCATTGGACGGGATGCCGGCATTGGCCACGAAGACCTCCACGGGTCCCACGCTCTCCGCCACGGCCAGCAGTCGTCGGAGGTCCATCTCCTCGGCCACGTTGCAGCGCACAGCGAGGCCCTCGATGCGTTGCGCCACCGCGGAAGCCGCGGCCTCGTTGAGGTCCGCAACGATCACCTTGGCAGGGAAAAAGACCCGGGATTTTCCAGGGGAAAGCCATGAAAATCCTTGAGATAATTAGAGTCATATGAGTCATCTAAAATTTAGATCTAAGATGTGATAAGTGTAAAAGGGGAAATGATACATGGAATACTTTGTCCAATAAAGTACTACAAAATTGACATATACTAAAACATAATACATTGTCTCTCTTGTGATTGAAAAACATGTTGATCGATGTGTCAAACGGAAATATCCATCTCGGGGGGATGGGAAATAAAACATGTTTCAAACCACCAGCCGCTTGCTACAAGTCCCATTGATTGGAACCTAAAAATGTTGTTGTTCACCTTATTTTTTTTTGGCTGGAGAAAATAAATCATCCAATTCACCAGACAACATCCCAAATTCCCATGGATTTCCTTTATAAATTGTGTGATGTCCCATTGATCCATTGAAAATTCTCGGAATTTTGATGAATCATGATTTTACTTTTCTGAGATTGCAACATATTTCTTCGCACCAACCAACCTTCTTCGCGCCCAAGGATGCGAAATGCTGACACAGCGCAGCACCAATGCCGCTGCCCCCACCAGTCACCACACAAACCTTGCCCGCCACTGGCGACACTACTGCGGTGGATGCCATCGGGAAGGAGAGATGGCCGACTTTGGTTGTGTTGTCTCCCAGATTTCCTTGATGTTTTTTTGTGTTTCGGATTTTCTTCAGATCTTATGTGTTTCAAATTCCTTGGAGAAATCATACAAAAACAAAGGGTGATTCAACCCATGTGCTGGTTAAGATTACAGCTTATCTCGGTCTTGTGGGTAGCTATCCTTGCCCAGACCTGCCTTTCTATATGCTTGTTCGGTGCACAAGTACAGTCCGTATACTTCGCGGGAGGATTTGTCACACCGGCTTTCTCCATATGATTTTGCCAGGGCCAAACAAGCTGTAAGCCAGTCGCAGTTGGTGGAACTTTGCCATATTTCTTTGGACAGTTTTAAGTGATATTCCAGGTCAGGCACCCGCTGTCCTGCTGAAACCGCTTTTCAGCAACCCCAACAAAGATAGAATCGCAGATAGAACTTGACTTGAAACAAAACAACTAGATACAACTATAGTAAAATATATATAGATAAATGGTTGAAATATGCGAAAGTCTATGCCCTATTTTTTTTTGATGACACCAAACTGGTTCCCCGCTGAGGACTGGAACGGCCAGAACTGATCATGGCCTGGACGCCTGAAAGCCTTGCAGAAACCGAAGCAAAATTCCATGGGAAAATCCCCTTTTTCAACGGAGGTTTTAATGGTAGAAATCATGGAAAATATAGGAAATTCCACTATAGATGGAGCTTTTAATGGGAAAATGAAATCATATGAAATCATCTATTAATTGTGGATTTGCCATTGCCATGTTTTGATTACAGGGGGTACATTTCACTGACTGCCACTTTGAAAAAGGCTCCAAATTACAGTATATGGATGTATATTGGTCCCAGAAAAACTCAGTGTAACCTTGGACCAGATGCAGTTGCCATTTGTAAACTTGCTTCGTCTTTTGCACAACTTCATTGTCCAAAATCATCCCAAAACCCAAAGTTTGCAGTTCATGGCTAATACTCACTTTGTCCTCTCAAACTCGCACGTTCGAGAGGAACATGATCTACTTTTTTTTTGGGTGCTCCACCGCCACCTTGGATTGCCCGATACCTGAGTTCCTCACGGAGTGCCTTCCAGCATTACTACCTGCGATTCTCATAGCAACGGCAAAGGAGATTAGGAAACATTTCTGCAACGATGGCAATTGTTGTTACTATATGTTTAATTGATCAGAAAACATTTCTGCAAAGATGGCAATTGTTGGAGCTTCCAAAAAAAGCAGAAAACCTAGGATTGATCACAAAAAATGGAAACAAACAGGATATCATAGGATTATATTATATATATTATATATCAAAAACATTATGGTTAATACACAGTTGCTAACTGGAATGCACAAGGTGGGGCCCCCAAACAATAGCTAATTTGCTGCAAAGAACTCCAATCACCAGGGCCTATAGGATTCATGGTATATATATATATATAATTACCGTCGGGCAATCAAACGTGGCTGGCTGGAAAATGCACCATTCAGTTCGCTGATTTTCCCAACTATAAACCTTCATTTACTTCCGGGAAGCCAGCCACGTTTGAGTATTCAGAGGGTATACATATATATATATATATATTATATATATATATATCGCGGTAGTTAGACCTGGTGACATAGAAAATATGTATTCATTTTTGATGTGAAAACCCTGGTTTTGATATTATCAAACTTGTTAAAACCCACCCACCTGGGTCCAGAGTTCATAGGGTAGATTATCCCCTGTAAATGGAGGTTCTAATCAGAAAATTAGCTATGAACGGTGGATTTCATAGGGTGCAAACATCAACAACCATCACTAGGGGGCCCACCCTTGACACCCACACCTCAGGTCTCAGTGCGTTCAGCGCGTCCCGGACCAACTTTGAGGATTCCTATAGCGTGAAAGAGAATGGAAAGTTGGGTGTGTTGAAACGGGACAATAGAATACAATAAGGCGTACTAATAGGTGGTTAGTGATTAGTTGATGATGGAAGAAAATAAGATAATAATGCTAAAAACACATTATTACAATTGGAAAAGGTGGCCAATGATGGTTAATTAATAAGCCCTGATTAAGAGTGGAGAAGCTCTTATTATACCTATATAGTCGCGTAAAATACAATAGAAAATAGATGGTTAATAAACCCGTGTTTTAGCCGGAGACGTTGATAACGACCTGGACAGAACAACAGTCTTTTACAATCAGTGTACATTTGAAGCGTATCACCAAATTACCCAGGTCATTAACAACGTCCTGACCTTGTTTTAAATGGTTGTTGATGGTTGATGGTTGGTCCAATCCCCAGCATACAATAGCTATATTCATCCCGCCGCCAATTGGAGAGTGGAACCTGTGGGTTCCAATAGTGTAGTCTTAAACCGGGGGGGCACAGGGCATCCCATTTTTGGTTGCTATGCCGATCGAAACTCATGCCATTGCCGTGGAAAATGCTGGGTAAATCTTGGGCCTCGGGCTCAGTCATGGTTGGTTCCGGGGATAGTTTATGATTACCCATCTCATCCGGCTGAATTATAGGAACTCACCAGCCTAAAAATAACTATTTGCTTGATAGAAGAGGTGCACGCTCCGAGCCAGAAGCCAAAAGTGCACACACTTTGCAGATCCAAGGTCTCAATGGTGAAACTAGGTTGCAACCCGGGTTTTTCTAAACTTGATCATAGCGTTCTTCGCCTGTGATGCTCGGTGTTGCCATATCCCTCCTGCTACTTTGTCTGCTCTTGCTTCAATTTCCAGGGGTGGCATACTGCCAAGACCACAGTGCATTTCACCTCGCAACGCCATCAAAACAAGTCAATAGCTGAAACTTGCAGCCAAGTGGAGATGATACCCCGAATCCAATTCCCATCATGCCGATGACGTCACAGTGAGGTCAAAATTATTCATCCAAATAATAAATGGTATTTAAAAAAATATGGTCAAATCGGTGATAATCGTGTCAAATCACCATCACTAATTGTACACCAAATGATTTGGTGGCTTCTCAAAGTGGGAGATCCCCAAAACACATCAAAACACCATAGGTTTCAATGCTGAGTCATGGTCATCCATGACTTGGATGATGCAAGGGGGGTACCCCCATGACGTTGGGAAACCTCCCTCTTTTCCCATTCAAACACCATGGTCTGAAATTGCAACTTTGGATGAACCAGGGGATACCCCCCATCCAGGTCCTCATCCAGGTCGACGGGGACAGTGCCAATCAGCAAGACCTCAATTCATCTATCTATGGTTGGGGTTTATTTAGGTTGGTTACTTTAGGGTTGGTACAACTATCTATCAGTTCAACATTGGAAGTTAGTAACTTTCAGGTTTGTTTGGGGTTTATTTAGGACTGACTTCGGACTAACTTAGGGTTGGTACAAGGTTTTCTTAAGGTTCGTTGTGCATGTATATCTATTATATATAAATCTATCTGTGGAGATATGTGCATGTGTGCAAATATCTGTCTAGATATAGATCTTTATCATCTATATATCTTACATATATATATATATAGATCATATATACATCATAAGCATCTACACGAACATATATGAGATTATCTACGTACATTGCCCTGTCTTGTTGGTTACACAGCAGAAACCTCGTCATTCTTTGGGCCTCCCCAAGCGGCCCAGGCCTCACGTCCATCCATAGCTTTCATGAAGACCAGATTTGGATGCGTGACGGATATCCTATTCCTGGCATGGAGAAAAGTAACCGGACCCGCGAGGATTGTAACAGGTGGGGCTGGCTAAGAGTTGCGTTGTACCCTCCGGTAGTCAAACATGGGAATGGACACGGCAGTTTGCCCATTTCTTGATGATGTTCCATGCTTCTCCATATAAATACCCAAAGGCAATCTCCAGTTGCCATATTTGATTACCGGAGGGTGTATTATGGTATATAGTCATATTTATAGTCAAGAGTTCGCTAAATGGTCTGCAATTAACTGGGTCGTTATATATGCTATCTCCCTGGACTACCCTAGAATGGTGGAACGTAACGGGATAACTGATAAAGCATGGGGTACCCTATGGATATCTACAGTCACTCACATGGAAAGCTAATTTGAGGGATCACCCCCGAAAGCGCATGAAACCTGACAATGTCCAACATGCGACACTGCATGTGACCTTTCATCATCCATCAAATGCCTGTAATATAACCAGTGGTAGCCATCATAATCTAGTCATGATAACCAGTGACAATCAATGATAGCAATGTTTCTAATGATGCTGAACATCAGAAGAATGCTGAAGCAACAGCAATTGCGTCATCGTCAGTGGTTGTTTGGCTTTGCAATCTTTGCGAAGCCCACTCCGTGCAAAACCCCCAGTTCTGTTGGTAATATCAAAACTATACAAAACTATTTAGATACATTTCGCATGCCTGGTGAGTTTCCACACACCTTTAATTTTTGCATGTTTTTCCTGTTTGACAAGCAGGCTCCCATGTGTTTCTCCAGTTTCTCACCTGCCATCTCGATACTTCACCAGGTAGGTGTTGATGGCCTGAGTGATGCCCCTCTTGTGAGCTGCGATATGCTGAAAGAAGCCGAAACCGTTAATCGTCACTTAAACCTAGCAGATAGGGGTTGGAAGATTAGTCTCCACATGTTTCCATATTAATATTGGTGATTGTCAGGGTGGATGTTAATTTTACCAGAAGGTAATCGTCACTTCAACTGCCATCCATCAAGATGTGCCCAGTTTTGATCCCTGGGCCCCGCACCGCCGCCACCAACAGGGCCACCAAGACAGCACCCAGAAGTCGCCGTGCGGCGGGTGGAATCTGAGACAACGACTTGAAACTGTTGAGGAATAAATCATGGGCAATAAACTTGAGTGTTAACTTCTTCCATTGTTTTCGGAAATGTATAAATTTGGGAAAGTGGGTTAGATTTTTCACTTGGACACATACAAAATCCTATAAATTTGGGATCGATGTGTCTAAAAAAACAACTGTGGGATTCTATCTGTATATATCTGGAAATGTAAATTTGGAATGGTTTGAATGGATCTGAAATTGAATGCCGGCATCGGGAGGGGTTCAATTTTGCACCCGGCAACATTTGGGTCCTGCGAACAGGGTCTCATTGAGAATTTGGTGGGCAAAAACATGCGAAAACACTTGACTTTGATGAAAACCCTTATATAACTTATAATGTGATATCTCCTCAACTCAATCATGGATTGCAGAGTTGCGGTTGAAAATCTTGGTTCACACTACTGATGACCGTCTGCTGCACGCCAACCATACATCCCTCCACCTAGTGTCCTTTCACCATAGCTCACCTATAAGTTCTGTAAGCAAAATGAGGGCAATTCGGCATCCAATTCCTACGAGTACTAGCATGTACTCACCATCATTTATAGACATCCATGATTCCCCTAAGGGGAACCATTACTTACATATACTCCATTACAGTACTAACCAGCATCCACATGTGACCTCTGACACTTCAGCCAGCATCCGCCATTCCGATCCATTCCGCCTGTCGTGGCATCGCCGGTTCGGCGCCCGTTCGGCCGGCCACCCGCCCGGCCGTTGTGAACGGCCGGCGTCTCGCAGGACTTGAAAGGTTTGAAGCTGTGAAGGGTCGTGGTCGGCCACTGCTGGACACTGTTGCTGATCAAGCCATCCCTTCAGGGTAGGAATATGCAAAGCACCAAAAGGGATATGAAATGATAGGGGAATCACGTGGAACATATGCAACCATGATCTAAAACTCGTTGGTGTTTTGAACCGTCACAAACCTGGTTGATGACCCCGAGGGATCACCGAACAAAGAGTACAAGGACATTTGAGGCGCCATGTTTCTTTCCACGCGCATTGAACACAGCAAGTGTCACAAGGCGATCTGTGCAGTAACCTATCATAATCCTGGCAAAAGCCCCGCCCTAGGAAGAGATAGTAATCTTGGATGCGTTTTTTTTTGCAACAATGTAAGGAGCAACCTTTCTTATGTGCTCGGGGAGGCTTTTCCACCACAAAAAACAGTTTGTCACAACTACAAATCGGCTTCTGATCCCAACCAGAACTTTGCAATTGTACAATCACTGTCTCCGACATGCCGGATGCAACACTTGGATGAATGGACAATGTGATGGGCCGATAGTCTTTCAAATAAACAACCTGATTCTGGCCATATATGCAAACAAGTAGAAGAAAACGAGAAGAAAACTTCCTAGAACTCCCTGTATGCATCTTTGGCCTTTCATATCTGAACCATCAGTGGTCAAACGATCAAGGCTGTTAATCCACCTTTTCAATCAGAGCTGTTAAGACCTGTTGACTGGTTGAGCTCAGACCTGGCTGCCATTCGCGGCACGAATTTGCTGCAGGGCCATGCCAAAGGAATGGCAATTAAGTTGCTCACCAATTGAGCATATGTTTCCTGGCATAGGGTGAAGCCCAAGGCCATATAGGGTGACAATCCGTCTGACATCGCATACAGGGTGAAACCAGCTGGGGTTGTCCCTGCAGGGCCTCCATGTGATACTGTCAGGAGTTATGTCGAATGGTCGTCCAAGTGCAGTCAACAATCAGTGATAGGATTTGATCGGTATAACTGCTGGTGTGTGAGATTTACTTTTGAATCTTCCAGCGGTCCCAGAAGTTGACATTCATCCGAAGGTTGACATTATTTGGATATAGCACAAGGGTCAAAACTATCAACCAATCAGTAGCAGCTACATGGTTTCGTCCTCAAAGTGTGGTGCCCCCACAGTCATACGTTGAACAAACACCACTAACTATACCCAAGCGCAATCCCAAACTATACTTAAACCAACTGAACCAACAAAAAACATTCAAAAACATCCCGCTTTTTGGCTGCATGGGTCAATTCCCACGCACCACCAAAAAAACATCCCATTCACCAATTCTAAAGCGTTATAGACGAACTTCCCATTCATCCCATAAAAACATCCATTTTTTTCCGGTGGTGGTTCAATCTCCTTTCCCCCAACCGAAAGCACCGAGCCGCATGCTGGGCCTCAAAGACTCATGCGGTTCGCGGGCGCCGGAGGGGCCAGGATACGCGAGGGCGCGAAGCCCTGCGTCAGCTTCCTTGGTGGAGCTAGGGATAGCGATAAGATGTGGATGTCACAAGCCCCAACAAAAAGTCGGATGTGTGACATCTAAATACCTGAGAAGGGGGAGGACGAAAGCCAGCCTCCAAACAAATGCGCAGGCGGCGTTTTTTTCTTTGCGCTGTATGCTCTTTACACACAGACACTTTTACACACAGACGCCTTTACACACAGACGCTTTTACACTCAAACAGCTTTACACAGAAACACTTTTACACACAGACCCTTTTGTACACCAATTCCTCACACAGAGACGCTTTTACACACAGACCCTTTTACACTACACACAAAAGTTTTTACGCACAGACGCTTTTACACACAGACGCCTTTACACAGACCCTTTTACACACAGAAGTTTTTACACACAGACCCTTTTACACACAAACATCTTTACACAGAAACACTTTTACACACAGACCCTTTTACNACAGACCCTTTTACACACAAACATCTTTACACAGAAACACTTTTACACACAGACCCTTTTACACACAAACATCTTCACACAGAGACGCTTTTACGCACACACAAGCATCTTCACACAGCGACGCTTTTACACACAGACCCTTTTACGCACAGACGCCTTTCCACACAGAC